>JADBJO010023396.1:0-26632 GCA_016801955.1 Conus betulinus
GGATCGTATTACAAATCGCAAAATCACACCCACCCTTCCCCCACCCGCCCCCTCACATACGAGAATTACACACACCCACGCGCGCCGCGCGCGCGCGCACAACACCCCACCCACACACACCCCTCCACCACACACACACACACACACACACACCGCACATGATTACAATATACTATATATATATATAAGCGAGAGAGAGAGAGAGAGGAGAGAGAGAGCGAGATGATAGGTATAATTTTGTGGGTGTGTGTGTTGTGTTTGTTTGTTTTATGCTTTTTCTCGAGCAGCGCGCAGCGCGCGTGTTGTGTGTGTTTGTGTGTGTTGTTGTGTATTCTCTTGTATTTGAGTGGGTGGTGGGTATTGGAATCCTGAAGAGCCGTTTGTGTGGCGAAAGCTTTGTATTAAAGTTGTCCCCTGTGGGAAGAACGTTCACTTGTTTTAAGTATTCATTTTATCAATATCCTGTTAAATGTCGTTTTTGTTGAGGTGCGGATGATTGTGTAGTTTTAGGGAGAATTGTGTACCTGTAAAAATATCATATAATATATCATATATATCTATATAATATATATATTTATCATATATCCTATATAATATATACATATACATACATACATTTAATATACATTATTACAAACAAGCGTTTTGATCCCGGAGTTTGGGATGAATTTGGGACACGGAAAATGTTTTGAGAGCTATTGTGCGAATTTATTGGTATTTAGATCTATCGAGCGTCAGATGGATAGGACATTGTTAACTAGTGTCTTGGTGTAACACGACATTCGTACAATTTATTTAAACCGTCCTTGCGTTTTTAACAATAATCTTTCACCTGTATCATTCACCACTCTGTTTAAAATGTTTTTGTTTTTCACACTAAGAAACCCAGCATACAAAGCCAAAGGACAGCCACTGATTCTACAAAACAACGATAAACGATGCCTAAGGTGTCCTTTTTTAACAGCAAGAGACCGAAGTTTCTGAAGACAATATCATTTTAGATTGGCATTTTTTGTGTAGACAAAATTGATAAATAAAGTCAACTAAACAAGCCTCTTGTGGCATTCAGTGACTGTATTGGTCGGAAGTGTGGCAGTGACCCTACACGAGCGAACAGGACTCCGATCAAAGCGGATGGTGGGGGAATGCGGGCAAAGATACTTATCCTCTTCTCTTTACATCTTTGTCAGCACTAAAGACAGCCTGATTCATCTCACGTGTTTGCACCTCAGGTGCTTGCTGTCGCTGTCTCTGTCTCTGTCTGTTTGTCATCTGTCTGTTGACTGTCTGTCTGTCTGTCTGTCATTTCACGTGCTTGCGTCTCTGTTTTTCTGTTGCTGTCTGTCTGTTTGTCTGTCTGTCTCGCTCTGTCTCTCTGTCTCTCTCTCTCATCTCTCTCTCTCTACCTCCCTCCTCCCTCCCTCTGTCTCTCTCTCTCTCTCTCTCTCTCTCTCTCTCTCATCTCTCTCTCTCCTCTCGTCTCTCTCTCTCTCGGATGTCCGCGTTTCTGACCATCTTTGCGCATGTTATTGATTTTACTCTGCAGTTCTGCTATTCTGATCCCCACACATTTGCTAATTCAGTGAATGACAGACTATCCTACACTGCACTTCTAGGGTGTCTGCAAGCCTGAGAACCTTTGATGTGGCTTCGTTAGTGTGCCAGACATCCATTGTTCAGGGCCACTAAGATTCAGGGAGAAATGAAATTTTCTTTTAATTTGAAAGTTGTTGGGTTTTTTTTGCAGATACTTTGCATTCGTGTTTTGAAGAGGACACTTTTTTTTTATCCGTTTTTGTTTTTTCTTTCCTTTCTTCTGGTTCTTTCCCCATCTCTCCAGTTTTCTTTATCCTTGCAATGTTCCTGAATGACAACGCTGACTAGATTCAACTCATATGCTAGCCATACTTCTCTGTCTGTCATCTGTCTGTCTGTCTGGTCTGTCTGTCACTTCACGTGTTTCCGTCTCTGTTTTTTCTGTTGCCTTCTCAATTCTCTCATCCCTAAACACCTTCTCTCTCCTCTCTCTCTCTCTCTCTCTCTCTCTCTCTCTCTCTCTCCTCTATCTCCTCTCGCTCTCTCTCTCTCTCTCTCTCTGTGATGAACCTCTGTCGTGTGCTTGTAGGGTACGTATGTGAATGAGGAAGGGTGGGGGGAGGGGGTGGGTAGGATGTGGAGGGGGTGGGGAGGGGACTAAGGAAGAGGAGGGAGGAAGCTGTCGGAATGAGTTGTGGGCGAGGGGTAGCGGGCGGGAGAAGGGAGGGGTGAGGTGAACGATTGATGTTACTGAGTTATGTTCAAAACATACCCACTTGTCTAAAGGGCATAACTGCTGAACGGACAAAAAAAAAAAACTCTCTCTCTCTCTACTCTCTCTCTCTCTCTCCTCTCTCTCTCCTCTCTCTCTCTCTCTCTCTCTCTCTCACACACCACACACACACACACACACACACACATCGCACGCACGCACGTACGCACGCACACACACAACACACACACACACACACACACACACACACACACACACACACACACACACACACACACACACACACACATTCTCACACACACACACACGCACACACACACACACACACCACACACACACACACACACACCACACACACACACACACACACACACACACACACACACACACACTATTACACAATCCGTCTGAAAAGCACTTAAGTGGGAAGACGTTAGACTGAAGAAGAAGAAGAAGAAGAACAACAACAACACACACCACACACACAACACACACACACACCACACACACACCACACACACACACACCACACACCACACACACACACTTGTTCTTGGATTGTATAGTTGATTTTCATATTGTTGGTATCCAGATTTGACCGGTGGAGATTCGAAAATGGCGCCGAAATTTCAATGTGAAATAATTTTAATTTATAGAGAGTGTAGGTGTTCACATCGAATAGTTTTGGCAACGAATGAGATAAATCAAATTTTGTGACTTCAGTGACACAAAGAGATTACAATTTATAGGTTCAGATGCAATTTACGTTGTACTGATTTTACACAAAATTATCATTTTTCACTAATCAAGGGAGGTAAAGGAAAGGCATCTCTAGAATAAAACTCTCGTCGTCTGAAGGGAGACTGTGAGATATGCACACACTGTAGCACATGGCTACACAGCCAATGTGCCTTTTTCAGAGAAGGGGGGGGGGGGGAGCCAAGAGGGCGCGTAGGGTGGCGACAAGGGGAAGCGAGAGGAGTGGGGTGGGTGGGGGTTCTATCAGTTCTCCTTCTTCTTCTTCCGCGTATGCAGGCTGATACTCCTGCGGACACCCTGTTTAGAAAGGCAAGGATTAATCCCATCTACCCAGCAAATGGAGGGGAGTTTTGTATGTATGACCGGTTTTTATCCCGCCATTAAGGCAGCCTTAGGTGCATGCTATGTGTGACGTGTCATCCATACCAACGGCCAATCTGGCCTTCTCTTCCGAAAGTTGGTGACGGGATTTTACGTGTGTGCAAAATGTCATGCGCCTCGTTCACACACGGAACCTCGGTTTATAGTCTCGTTCGAAGGACAGTATGGGAAAGGGAGTCAGAACCAATGTTAACTCCGAGGGAAAAATCCCCCTGTACCGAAACGGCCTGGCGGAGATTCGAACCCCGCAACCCCAAGATTACGAGTTCCGGCGCTGTACGACTGAGCTATTCCGGCCCTCGTTTGATCAGTTTCGACTGGCTGATCCCCCCTACTTTTTGCCCACTCAGTGTGAATGACATACTGTCCTCTAGCACCTCTGAGGGGGGGTGCCTTCAAGACAGACGAGTCCGATGAGGCTTCATTAACCTTCCAGGCATTCATTCTCCCAGTGTCCCTGTCCTCTCTCCTCAGGGAGAAAGGAAAAAACAAGATGCAAAGCATATAAACGTACTCCCAGTTTATCTTGAATACAAGTACTTTCCGAGGTATTCCATAAGAAAAAACGTTTTGGGCCGCTGTAGCCGTTAGTAACGGCTATTCTGGTAAAATACAACATCGGGCATCATCCGTGACCCATAGTGAACATACCTACACAATTTTCAGAAAGATCGGACCAGCAGTTTTTGTCTGGAGCGAGGGGACACATTTTGACCACGGACAGACACACAGACACAGACACACAGACAGCATTTCTTCGTTCCCATTGTAAAGTACTCCCTGTTTTATAAGAACTGGGTGTGTACAAAAAAAGAAAAGGAACCCAGAGAAACGTTGGTTTTTTTTTTTTTTTTTTTTTTTTTTTTTTGTTTTGTTTTCTTCACCTGGTTAGCATTCGTGTTGAAAAGGATGCCCTTTCCCTTGCACTCTTCCCCTCTTTCCCACTATCTCTCTCTCATCCTCTCTCTCGATCTCTCTCGGTCAGTCTCCTCTCCTCGGTATGTCTGTCTGTCTGTCTCTCTCCTCTCTCTCCTCCATCTCTTCTGTCCCCTGTCTCTCTCTGTCTCCTCACCGGTTCTGGGTCTCTATTTCTGTCGTGTGGTTTGTCCTCCTGTCCCGTTCTGTCTGTCTGTTTCTGTATGTCTACTCTTCCCTCATCCTCTCCCTCATCTCTCTCTCGTCATCTCGCTCATACTCAGCTCCTCGTATCTTAGTTTGCATTTTCTAAGTTGTGGAAAAAAGTGTCACTTTCTGTCGGTTCGTTCGACAATATTTTCACGTGAATGACAAGACGTCCCTGCCTGCCTTTGCTGGCCTTGCGGGGGGTGGGGTGGTGGGGTGGGGGTGATTCATACCAAGTGCACAAAAAATGGTCACCACTTGCGTTGTGACCTTTTGTGCGATGAACAGGGGTGCCTACACCGACAGACAAGGATGAGGCTTCATTGTGACTCCCAACAGCCACAGCAGACAGGCCACGCTGGAAACGTGTCTTCTTTCTGCTTTCCGGGAGAGAAAGAGAAAGATACCCTGGGGATTGTTTGTTAGCAACCCTGTGTGTTGTCTCTTGTCTCTCTTGGCAATATCCCCCTCCAGCCTATCCCCCCTCCCCTTCCGGCGTTTCCCTCTTTTCTTTTTTTCAAAATTATGTGAATGGGTTCCGTTTGTGATAATGGCAACCCTTGCTACGTTCTGCTTTCCCGCATCTCTCTTCTCTCTCATCTTTCTTCCTTCTCATCTCTCTCTCTCTTCTTCTATCCTATTCTATCTCTATCTCTCTTCTCTGAGTTGTGTGTGAGGGTGTGGGTGTGAGGTGGTGTGTGTGTGTGTGTTTGTGTCTGTGTGTGTGTGTGTTGGGTGTGTATGGTGTGTGCGGTGGTTTGTGTCGCTTGAAGTGCGTTGGCTCGTGCACGTACAACACGCTCGCAATCGAAAGCGCGCGCCGCGCTCACTCTCTCACAACACCCACACAGACCACACAAGCACACACACCCACACACGACACACAACACACACCACACCAACACCACACGGCACGTCACCAACTGCACGCACGCCCCACTACCCCCCACACCAACCCACCACCACACGCCACACACACACCACACACACACAGGCACACACACCCACACCCACACACACCACACACAGCACACACAACGTACGCATGCCCTCACTCATTCAACCCCGCACGCACGCAGGCAATCTCTCACTTCAAGCTGCGCTCGCATTTGCACTACGCGCGCGTTCGTGCATCAGCCAGTAGTCAACACCACACAAACCAAGAGAGCACTAGCCCCCACACACACACACACATACACCCACCACACACAAACACACACCCCCAACCGGCACACACACCCCCGACAACAACACACACATACCGAGTCAGACACACAACTCTTTTTGTACCTCCATCAGTCTCAGACCGAATGGCATCCATAGCGCATCATCTCATGCTTCGTCATCCTCATTCTCATCGATCGTTAACCACCAAAGAATTCTCAAAATCTGTGCCTCATTCCCGTTCTTCTTCGTGTGACCGTCATATCTTGTGTCCTCCAAAGTCGATCGCACGTCTTCGTTGAACCTTAGGGAATTGATTCCTCCGGGGTCACCAAGGTAAGTGTGGCTCAGGTCCTGGAGGCTGTCTCTGGTCGATACCGTTGTGTAATCGCCAGTCGCAATAAGGATGTGCTACCGCGACTGAAGCATTGGATGTGGACTGAGCAGTCAGGGGCTGTAGTAGTGTGTCCAGGCGTATGGGCTGTAGAAACAGTTCCAGCATTGGAAGCACTAAAAAAGGGGGAAAAATCCACAAAAGCAGTGCATCGGGGCGGAGCAGTGGAGTGCCGGAATCCTCCGTTGATTAGCGACTCTTGACGACATCGAACAACAGACGCTCCCTGGGGCAGTTGCACGATTCCAAGTTGCGAGGTCTGGCGGCGGCTGGCCGCACTAGTGGGTATTAAAGACGGTTGTCGGAATGAGGCGGCTGGTTTCAAACTGCCACGGATGTAACATGGACGATTCACTAGCAGATACAAAGAGACAGCCTAAGATAAGGTCTTATTTAACAACGAGGAATCCCTAGTTCGTTGTGTTATTCATCTGCAAGTATATTGTTGAGTGTTTATTTTGTCGTTGTTGTTGTTTTCGTTATCATGGTGTAAATTTTGACATGTAGCAATCGCACGCGTGTCTACGAATCTCCAGGCGAAAAATAGAGTCCTGGTGGCAGAATTCAATCTTCCGAACACCTTTTCTTGTGCAGACGATGCATATGCAATGTTCGCCGCGAGGTGGTGGTGGTGGCTGTGGTAGTGGCGGGGTAGTGGGTTTGGTGGTGATGATGGGATAATGGATAAGTGTGGTGGGGTTGGTTGGGTAGGTGTTGGGGGTGGGAACGAGCATAGGAGGGTTGTGATAGGCGAAGAACATAGGGGGGATGGGGGGGGGTGTGTGAGGTTCTAGTTATAGTGGTGGGGTGGGCCGGGGGGGCAGAGTAAGGTGCCGGGTGAAATGGTGGGAAGGTATGTGGTGAGGGTAATTGGCAGTGTATAGGGGGTTATGATTGGGGGATGAGGTAGGTGTTTAAATGTTTTTGTTTCATGATATCTTTCGTCAGGGTCGACGAGGACAAAAAAGAGCTTGGCCTATTGGGGACGGTGCGCACATCACGAGACCGAGGAGACGGAGGAAGGAGAGAGTTATTAATGTGTGTGTTGTCTTGGGAGTAGACCGTCAATAAAAATAACCGACCTAGGCGACACAATCTGTAATAACAAAAAGACGAAAAGCTGTGCTCTAAGACGGGGGAAAGTGAGGGGGATAGGGTCAAGACCGGTTAGGTAAACTGGCGATAAATTTGATGGTGCAATGCCAACAGTGCCAATTAACAGCCAAGGCCAGTCGGCGTCTGAAGAAAGTAGAACAAAGCATCAAGAGTGGAAGCATAGTGGAAGTAGAAAGGAAAGGGGAGTGGGAAAGAAAGCGTGGATAATGCACTATGGGGAAAAAAACTAGCAGAGAGCAAAAGGGGGGAACAGCAGGGAGGGGCTGAGCTGGGAGCGGCACGGGGAAGAAGAAGGGAAAAGAGCTAAAAAGTGGGCCAAAGCGGAGGGTAGTTTCATACTAATAACCAGAGAATTGGCACATAGATTGTGTCGTAGGACGGTCCGATGAGGAGGGAACTGTGAAGTACTGGGAGAGGGAGGCAAGGGGAAAGAAATAAAAAAGGAGGGGGAAAGGGAGAAAATGTAAAGGAAGAAAAAAGGTGAAAATAATCCCTCATCCTCATTGACAAGTTATATTAATAAGTAAAAGAGGGTCACTGGTGAAATCTTTAAATCATTATGCGCGGGCAGGCCGTACGAGAGTATAGTAAAGGATAAGGGTTGTATAGTGAGGGGGGGTGGAGGGTGGGAGTGAGGGGGCCGGGGAGGGAGTTAAGCGAAGAAGCGGGGTAGACCGACAGAATCAAAAGGCAGAGTAGTCAGACCGAGGGGATACAGAGGACGTGCGCTCACCGACAGCCGGGACGCAGTACAGCGCGGTATCAGACACATAGCACAGATCTAATAATGGGGCGCTGGGGGACAGCTTCGAGGGTAAGGGGGGAGAGGGATCATTCATATAGGACGAGGGACGAGAAATTGGCGAGGAAAACGATACAAACTACAGCGGACCGCAGAGGCTAGGTCAGGGGACAGAGGGAAAGCACAGGGAAAGATGCGACAGAGCAGCAGCGGGACTACAACAATGGTAGAAAAGAAAAAAAAAAGAAAAATAGAAATACACAAAAAAGAAAAAGATTTGTCGAAGGAAAAGGAGGGGTCATAGGAACCGCAAGTGGGTGTGGGGTGAAGAAGAGGGAGAAATAGATGGTGGTACATAGAAATGTGACGGTTAATTGATTGTAGCTGGACAGGCCTCAACTATAGAAGACCCGACATCTATTAGCATTAGACAAAACTACCCCAGGCCACCTATGTAGTATTAGAACACAAAGAAATCTGGTGGCGGTTAACCGTACCCACGGGGACCTAATGGGAACAAAAAGCGCCAGAAAGTCCCAAGCGCGACGGACCCTGTCATTGGCGTATGGAGGCCTATCAGGTCATGGGCTCCGATCGACTGGCACAATTGTGTATTCTGGGGGAATAGCCGGTGAGGACACACCGATAAGTAAATATTTCAACAACACGATGCGTCAGTGGGGAAGCGTAATCTACCCACTGTCCCAAAGTAATTAAACCTATCAATCAAGAAAAGAGGCAGTTAGGGAGGGTTATTGCAAGGAGCTAGCCGCATGTCAAGCCGTGCAGTAAAAAAAACTCCAGTATGACATACAGGCGCGTGGGTTATTACAACAACACCGGGATGCGAGATGGTAAAGCAATGGTCGCAGGGAAGATAAAAATCTAGTTCCGGAATTATGTCCTCTGTCCAGAAATGGTCCGGGTTAAGGGATGCTTCGACACAATTTACGGTCGCCAAGAGCATTGTGGATGATCTGTCAAAAAAAAACGCCAACACACTCCTGTTTTGTGTTGTATGCGGTAACATGGGTGTGGGCGAACCGCCTTGGGACCTGCCTGAATCCATCCCAATATGGTGGGTTTCTCACCAAGTTTTTCAGATACCCCACCAACCCGAATGAGAACCCCTAATTAATCCGCTGGGGATGTCCTTATGCAGCCCCTGAATTTGTTGTGTGTTGGAAAGCATCACAACACTCGTTGAGTTCATGTGACTGTTGGTTCAATTCAGGGTAGTCCAATGCCAGTTGCTCAGCTATGTCAGGGGGCTTGTACTAGATTACGTATTGGAGAATATACCACCTATAAGTTCGCCAATATGTAAAAGAGGTTTTGATTAGGTGATTGATGACTTAGAGGCAATGTTTTTCCAAATGTAGCCCACGACGACTTTTGCCTTGCTTTTCATTCACATTTTAAAGTACACAGTTCTCAACCCAACTCACCTCCAGTAAGGAAAGTATCCCCCCTAATTGATCAACTACTATGATGTATCTAACACAAACGACGAATTCCTGGGAGTTGATGTGGTCTGTGTCCTTGCTGTGAAGAAACTAAAGTTTCTGCTGGAAATGCAACCCAACCCAAATGTCAAAGAGTTTTAAAGTATGGCTTGATACAACTGTATGTAAACTGCGTTCTTTCATATATACATATTCAACAAGACTGTATAGAATGCAGATTAACACCCACTCCAAGAAACGATGCCAACACAGAATATCTGCAGGGAGGGCACCCACAGAAACAACAACGATAACAGACTCGGAGTTTGAACAGAATAGAGATAGTAATGAAGACGAAGCGAACACTACTTTTATTGAAGTTTTCTTCTTTTTTTCCGTAATATTCTCATTTGATGATTGATTGACAAAATTAACGTCTCTATAACTAAGAGAACGAAGATGTAAAATCTTGTTATATATAAAAACATGTTTTGTCTGCCCCTTTCTCTCTCAGTGTGTGTGTGTGTCTGTCTGTGTGTGTGTGTGTGTGTGGTGTGTGTGTGGTGTTGTGTGTGTGTGTGTGTGGTGTGTGTTGTGGTGTGTGTGTGTGTGTGTGTGTGTGTGTGTGTGTGGTGTTTTGTGTGTCTGTGTCTATGTTGTCTGTGCGTGTGTGTGTCTGTGTCTGTGTGGTGTGTTTGTGTGTGTGTGTGTTTGTGTTTGTGTGTGGGGTGTGTGTGTTGTCTGTCTGTCTGTCTGTTTATCTATCTGTCTGTCGATTCCTGTTTGTCTGTCTGTCTGTCTTTCTGTCTGCATGATATGTTCTTTGCTGTTCCGTATACCATTCCACAGCTTTCGTTTGGGCTCTTTCCAGTTTGGCTGGGTAACTTATTAGTACACCGGCAGAGTAGGAGCGTATCCCTTCTTCCCCAAACAGTCGCATTAGTCGCAGTTTTAATGCAATCATATAACGAAGGAAACGGTGTTGGGTTTCAATTAAATCAAACATGCCTCGCCGTTGGTGTTGATATGGGAAAACAAATTGCTTCCTGTCAGCCTGAATAGATCTCTATTTAAGATACAGTGTTATACCGAATGTCTAAAGGTCCAAGAGGTCAATGTCTGACTTTTTTCCTTTATGCGTCAAAGGGATTTCAAATGCGGGAAAAGGAAAAAGGGGGTCAAAGGGCGGAAGCGTTGTGGGATGGGTGAAAGAAGGCAGGGGGGGGGGTGGAGGAGGGAAGGATGACTGGAGTGCACGGGGTAAGGGCAGGAAGAAGGGGGAAGAACAAGAGGGAACGGAGGAAGGGGAGGACCAAGGGTTGTCGAGGAAGGGAGACGGAGGAATGAGGAGGGAGGGGGAGGGGACGCTGCGACGACCAGAAAGGAAGGGTTGGGCAACCACAGAAAGAGAGGGGGCTAGTCACAAACTCCAAGGCACACAGACAAATATAGCACAGGACAAAGTCGCAATGCATATTCGACCTCTTGGGTCTTCTTCAGGCGAAAACAAATAACCTTCAGGACAGGTGAAGATGAAAAGAAAAGAAAAAAAAAAAGACACTTACCTAGTCATGGTCAAAATGCCGCCGGGCGGAAACGGTGCCACCCAGCAGAGGATCATGGGGAGAGGAAATAATAATAAAAATGGTAAAATGAAATAAAATTAAATAAAATAAAATCATAAAGAATGTATATGTAATAAGGGATAATAGACAACAATAAATAAAAATAAATAGACTAAAAATAAAGTAAAATAGATAAATAAGTAAATACATTTTAAGATATAGAATAAATAAATGAAAATGAAACAGTAACAATATAAAGCAAAGTAAAATGAGATAAAATGATGCAATAAATGGAGGGTGACTGCAACTTCTGGTATGTGAGTTTGTGGGTAGTGGGGTATAGTTGTGTGGTTGTGTGGTGTGTGGGTGTGTGTGTGTGTGGTGTGTGTGTTGTGTGTGTGTTACTGTTGGATGTTGATGCCTTGGGGCTGTAGCGTGCCGAGTGTTGTAATTGAGATAGGTCTCTTGTGGTAGTCCGTTCAAAAGTTGTCACTCTGTGTTGCCAGAGTGCAAGACTTGCACATGGTTGATGTTGTGTTGGGGTGGTTGAAATGTAGGGCAATGGTTTTGGGTGTCGGTGGTGGCGGATGTCAGCCAGTATTCAGAGGGTGCGTGTCTCAAGTGTGCGGGATGTTTCACCTTTGATAGTTCTTGCCACACAGCTGCAGTGAATAGCGTGTACAATGTTGCAGCTCTGACAGGAGAATGTGCATTTAATAGTGAAGGGGTCCTTGGGATTGTGTAGGATGGCGTCTGGTTTGGTGAAGGGGCAGCTTTTGCAATCAGGTTTTGAGCAGGGGTGAGTGCCTGGTGGTGTGGGTGTGGAGATGCTGTTCAATTTTGAAACCGCACGAGGAGATCTTTCAGGTTTTATCACGTTTTGAACCGTGATCATGGGTCTGGTAGGGGAAGGCGGTTTTGTGGTTTTGTACAATGTGCCAACCGTGATTTGAGAATCCCCTGCAGATGGGGGAGGGTGTGTGGGTGGAAGAAGATGAGGTAGGCGGTGAGTCTGTCTTCTTCTTTGGATGCTGGGCTTTCCAGGGCACATGTTGTGGATATGGCTGTGGTGCGGCTGAGAGTTTTCATTAAGGATAAAACTGGGGTATCCATGGTTTGTGAACAATTCTTGACATTTTGGCTGCTTGTTGTACAGTGGTGGTCCCTCTTCTTCGCTGGAGCAAAGTCTGCGAAGATGGAGAAAAATTGGGATATATGAAATGCTGTCCTTAGTGTATGGGCGGTGGGAAGATGTGTAGTCTAGGTGTAGAAAGGAAGGGGATAAGGTAAGGGGTAAGGGGAGGGGACACCATCGGCTGTGTAACGTCTGTACGGGAGACAGTGGAAGTTGAGTGGGGAGAGATGAGGAGGGAGGGCGGAGGAAGAGGAAGGGGAGGAGGGGAGGTCAAGAGGGGGGAGAAGGGAACTACAGGGGAGGGGTGGGGAGGACTTGTGGGGGAAGGATGAGAAGGGATAGCGAGGTTGAGACGGGTGTGTGGCGAAAGGGGTGGGGGGGGGGGGGGGGGGGGGGGACGGCTGGTATTAGATAGGCAATCAGCAGAAGAAAAAAAGAATAATAACAGAACAAAATTATACCTTTTTTTTAATTCCTAACCCTGGGGAGAAAAAAAAAAAAATTGAGGCGCCAAAAACATCAGGACACGAGCGTTGTATCATTTCGAATTCTCCAAGACAAAAGCAGGTGGTGCCTCCAAAATGTTAGGCCCACTTACGATTACATCGTCAGTGATTAATTTTACCGCGGGCAGATGATGCCACTAAGTGAGCGGAGGAGGTGGGGGGGTGGGGGTGTGGGCAAGAATCACAAAATGTTCGTTTTAAAGTGAGAAACTAGGAGCTGTTTTTGATTGATGATTTTGAAGTGATGATTTCCGTATTGAGATCGGTCGATTCAATAAACGAAACAAACGAAAAACGTACAAATCAACTTTTTTTCTTGTTTGTTTCTTGTTTGCGGGGTGTTACATGTTTTCTGTGTTGGCTGTTTTTTTTTTTCTATTCTTGGAATTAGTTAAAAAAAAGCAAAGTAAAGAAAGAAAAGAAAAAGAATGAACGTGAAGATAAAAAAGAAGAAAAAGGGGCAAGTAGAAAGAATTCAATTGAATCGATTTCTAGAGTGAGAGCAAATGTGATATTTAAAAAACTATCAGGGCAGGCGGCCAAAATCAAATGTTGTGGTGTGTTGTATGTGGGTGGGGGGGGGGGGGCGCACGCGCGGCGCGCTTTGTGGGTGTGTGGGTGTGTGTGGTGTGTGTTGTGGTGTGTGTGTGTGTTGTGTGGTGTGTTGTGTGTGGTGGTGCATGTGTTGCCAGGGACAAGGGTTTTGGTGTTTGGGGATTTTTTTTTTTTTCTTTGTCATACGTTTAATTTTTTTTTCTACAAAATTGAGCCCACGAAGATGGATTTGTAATCTAAAGACAAAGCTGTGCCCTTTTGTAATAAGAAGCGACATTTACCGCGGTCAGTTGTACTAAATTACGGAATCAGGCGGTAATCACTCGTCTCCATTCGGATAGACCTCTCTTCTCTATTCTAAATATTGAGCTCTCTTCTCTCTCGTTCTCTCTCTCGTCTCTGCTCGAAAGACCACCTTTCACGTTGGAATGTTTTCGAAAAAGGGCGGAAAAAAATCATAAAAAAGAAAAGAAAAAATCTGACCCGCTAGAAAAGTCGCTCTCTCATCTGAGTGGAATCTCTCTCTCTCTCCGACTAAGTCAAATGGTCTCTCTCCCTCCTTCTCTTTCTTCTCAAGGCTCTCTCTCTCTCCCCGCCTCTTTCTCTGTCTCTCTTCCTTGTTGTTTGTGGGACTTACTGTGCCCCTCGGAAAGCTTTGGTTTTTAAACTCTTCTTTCTCATAACTCCTAAATTTTCTTATCATTAATCGGTCTCTGGAAGACTGTCTGGCAATCTGATTGCACTCTCCCTCCTCTCCCAGGCCTCTCTCTTGATCTCTCCCGCCTCCCAAAAAACTCCCATCTCATCAATCTTATGTAAAATTCCTCTCCACTCTTAACAAGGGTCTCGTATCAGAATGTCTTGAAAGTGACACTGCTTTATTGAAGACATTTTAAATTCACCCGCCTAAAGTCCATCTCCCTCAATATCTCTCTGTCCTGGTGACTTTTCTCTCCATCGAACTCTACTCTCTCATCTCGCTTGTCCTTCTTCTAGTTTTAAAACTTGCTAGCGAGTTAACTGTAAAAACCGTCTTATTGCTTTGTTAGTGGGGACTTATGCTCTATCTCCCGCCGGAAAAACTCCAGATATAACATATGAAAGATACTGACATATACATGGTGTATCCATATTAGAAGACTGTTTATTAGAAACAATTAAGGAATGTGGTGATCTCCGCCATTGATTGTGTGTGGTGATTTAAATGCCCGAACAGGTACTCTCAATTGTTGTGACTCTGACGCCTATTGATACATTTGGCAATATTTTTATGAGATGAACCCTGCTCTCAGATCTGACATACTGACTGATGCCTTTAAAAGGAGATTCTAAGGACAATAGTATTAAATGGATTTTGGCGTTACATATTGTCTTATAATGTCTGTGATGAGTTTTGGCCACCGTTATTCTAAATGGCTTAGAAGGCGATTGAGTTAATCAAGTGATTGATTTCACTTACATATCTGAACATGGGATCCAGTGTAATTGATTATTTTGTCATTTCAAAAACCCTTTTGTCAATATTGTTGTGATTTTTGTTATCAAAACATTTCGTTCAAACGAAGCATGCTGCTGTGGAATTTTCTTTTTATTGTGCAAGATGGCAAATGCAAAATATGGATAAGAAGAGAAAACCTATAAAAGAAAGTCCCTTCTGTTGTTAAATATAAATGGGATGGATGAGGATAAAAAAGGATATATCTTTTATGAAAGAATGAGTTCTGAAAATGTAAAGGATATGTTACTAATGCTATTTACCCTTGTGGGCCACACTGATGTTGACCAGTCTGTAATCATGTTTAATGAATGCTTGTATATTTTGCTGGAGAATGTATGAAGAAAACAGTGGTTCTTGACGGCGAGAAAAACAGAAAATTTGGTTTTCGATCTGAATGCTTTAAACAGAGAGCCGAAAAGTATTATGGGGATTTATTGCATAAATATAACAGATCTGATGAGGAATCTGATAGATTGGAATATTGTTCAAAAGAGAAGAGAAATACAAGGAATTACTGAGGCTGAAAAAGAAAACGCATAACACGGGAAAAAAGAAAAAAAAAACGGCTTAAAGAGTAAAGAAAATGTTTCTTCAGTCATTACATCGACATTTAAAGGAAGGGACAAGTAAACAGTTCTGGGATTACTGTTGCGTTCCGTGAGGGCCAACAGACAAGGTGTTTTATAATACTATTTCTCCTCAGGAAAATGGTTTGAACATTTCCGTAAT
The DNA here is from genome assembly GCA_016801955.1 of Conus betulinus. Classification (NCBI taxonomy): domain Eukaryota; kingdom Metazoa; phylum Mollusca; class Gastropoda; order Neogastropoda; family Conidae; genus Conus; species Conus betulinus. The sequence continues at coordinate 15,381 of JADBJO010023396.1, forward strand.
GTTTTTAACGAAGTGCCGCAAAATTTTTTGAAACTCCGACGCCGGCCGTGTTGTTTGATGAGTATTATGATAATGTGAATACTTTTTTCTGCCAGAAAACCAGAATGATTACAGGGAGTTAGATCAACCAATATCTGCGCATGAAATTGTATGTGCTATTGATTGCTGCCTTGAAGAACAAACAAAAGCCGCAGGTTCCTGTGATGGATTAATTAGGCGAGTTTAATTAGACACAGCACCGCCAAAGATTTTGCCTTTTCAATCTTTAAAATTTTTTCTGTTAAAATTGTTCAATCACATCTTTGACAATGGCATATTTCTTTCCTGCTGATTGGACAGTGGCTGTTTTACTAAAAAACCTTTGTACAAGAAGGGCGAACCCAAATCAGCCTGACAAAAACTAACCGTGGAATATCTTTATTGAATATAATGCAGCAAATTGGTACCGCATGTTTTGTATTGAATAAAAAAAGATTACTAAAGTGGACTTTGAGGACCAATGAGAGTGGTAGGGAGAGGAAGAAACAAGCTGGTTTTAGGGATAACAACCCATTGTACTATACTGATCATATAATGTATTTTACTCTTATTTACTCTTTACGGGACGTGTGTACAAAAACATTTGCTAAGGCACAGAAAAAACTTTTATGTCGCCCTTTTATAGATTTTTCGAAAAGGCTCTTCGATACAGTACAAGCAGGCTAAGATAAGCTATGGAAAAATTCTTCATGCAAACGGAAATTAAAAAGGTAAACTTTTGAATGCTTTGAAAAAAGGATAAGTGAATGGTAATTCTATCTATCGTTCAAGCCCGTGGTGTGGCGAGTTTGGTGCTGATTTAACCTGATAGTTTTTTTTCCCTTGTGCCCTAGAGGTCTGAAACAGGGGTGAAGTATGTTCTCTCCATTTTTGTGTTTTCCCTGCCGTGCTAAATTAATGAGCTTACAAAAGAAATTAACGAAAACGTAGACATGTCAAACAGGTAGGACATGGTATTTCAGTTTATCACCTGATCTGATTTGAAATACTGATCTTGTTGTTCGCAGATTATGAAGCGTTGCTTCTTTTTTGTCTGACAGTGTTTAATTGGACTCCACAACACGCAAATTGAACATTTTGTACAGTACAGAGCGAATCGACTAGATTTAAATTGTAAATTTTTGGTAAATCAGGTGTTTATTGTTATTGTCTTCAGAAATGGGGGCTATTACTTAGCTGAAAAGCTGAAAATGAAAACAAATGGAATACGGCAAATGAAATGACGTCATTAAATTTGTAACTGTTGTAAATATGTATAAAATACGTCTTGGGCATTATTATCACACAACGAACACACGGCTTTCAATTCCAGTCTACATTGGCGAGGACTTTGTCCGATCGTGCTAGAAAAAGGGGTTGTAGGCAATAATAAGAATTGCTATGGTCAATTGGAGAACATTTTCACCAGACAGAATTTAAGTTTATTTGGACAGTCAAAAATACAGTTCAATTCTTATTTGTATGGTGCGGAGGAAATATGGGGGCGTTATGTGTGATCATGTTATTTATGAGAGAGAGTTCACACTTGTCAGCAGCATTGAAGCGTTTTATATGTGTGTTTACTTCAGAAAACACCCAAAGCAGCATTTGGTCTATGGAGAATTAGGCAGGGCAATTGAGTAATACCCTCCTAAAAGTCAATATTTTTCTCATGCCGCAAATGTGTAAAAAAATTTTGGTTGCGTGTTGTTTTTACTACTATGGATGATTATATTATAGACTCCCTAAAAAAAGCGCTTATCTCAATGCTTCTGACTCTTCTGACACTCTACAGGAACAAAATTACTCCACATGGGCATGTAAAGTTAGAAAACATGCTTTATATGTTTGGTTTTGGGTTTGTGTGGGAAGCAACAGTGGTTGTAGGGGGATGTTAAGGCTGTTTATTGTCCAGCTAAAACAGCGTTTAGTTGATTGTTGTAAGACAGGAATGGCATTCTTCTCTCGAATCAACACACATTTTACCAACGTTTATGCTACGTATGGTCAGTCACGTCTCTGTGCCCCCTATTTCCGTGTGGTTAAATGTATTAATGTATTAACATGTGCGTAAGATGTTCACACCAGATTTATGAACTGTATGTTACCGTTGCGTTCGCGTTCTGTCAATTTTCGAAATGTTTAAAATATATGGATATTTTGACCGTTTTTTTTTTGTCCATTTCTGTACAGATACTCCTTGAAACAGGAAACTGCAAAACAGACTGCACTTTCTATAAGTATGCCCCGAAATATACTGAACTGCGTGGACAATTAATATCTCGTAAATATTACAGATGTCCTTCAATGTTTAAAATGTCTTTGCTGCTCTCAAATGGAAATGATAATGGTAAATTTTCAGGCTCTGTGAATATATATATATATATATACTATATATACAAAGTATATACCCACGATAAGAAAAAGATGCTCTTGAAAAACGTAAGCTATTGTTATGTTATGTAACACCATTGCACATGGAACTCCCATTTGTATGGGCCTGTGGCCTAACAAATACATCATCTCATCACTAACTCTCAGTCCTCTCTCTCTTCTCTCCTCTCTCCTCTCTCTCTCTCTCTCCATCTCCTCTACTCTCTCTCCTCTCTCTCTCTCTCTTTGTGCAGACCCTGTCTTGAACTGACAAAAGGGTTGCTTTTGAAACTCACCAATGTTTTGTTCCAAGGTAATGGATGACCTGACGAGACAAACAGATTTGCCTCTTTCTTCACTGACAACATCCTGAACAATGTGCGATGTAACAGTGACAATGAGCGTTCTTAAAAAAAAAAAAAATGAGAAACTGGCTTGCTTTTCAACTCACAAATGGTTTGTTTCACTGTAAAGGATGACCTGAAAAAGACAAACACTGCCGCTTTCTTCATTCCCAAGATTCTGAATAATGTCTGTTCAACGCCATCTTGAGTTAACGACAGAATTCTGGTATACCTCTTCCCCGCCTTCTCACTTCTCTCATCCCCTCCACACCTTCTCTCTCTCTTCTCTCTCTCTCTCTCTCTCTCTCTCTCTCTCTCTCCTCTCTCTCTCTCTCTCTCTCTCTCTCTCTCTCTCTCTCTCTCTGCAAAAAATACTAGCAGTGGCAAACTGATTTACGAAACAGTTCTGTGCTACGTGGATTTTTGGCCTACGAACTATGTTACGAAGGCAGTTACGACGAAGGTTTACGAATGTGCCATAAACCTGAGCCCAGGCTGGAAGAAGCATACAACAAAGTCCACTGCTTTCTTCTAATGGAGCCACTCCTTGACTATGAAGTCAGCAGGGTGCATACACGATGGGACAGCAGCAGCACTTTAGGAGCGAACCATCATCCTACGATTTGGAGATTGGATGTCTGAGCATCCTAAAGTCTGCATTGGTTTATCTAAAGATTTCCCTCCCTCCCTGTTTTATACAATGCACACTCTTACACATGCTCTTTCACACACACGCGTACACACGCACGTGTACACATGCACGCACACGCACTTATGCGCACACACATGCACACACGCACGCACGCACGCACGCACACATACAGCACACACACACACACACACACACACACACACACACACACACACACAAAACACACACTGACTGAAAACCATTTACTGTCAGATTAACATAGTGTTATACTGACAACAACACACACACACACACACACACACACACACACACACACACACACACACACACACATACACACACACACAACCACACACGCACATACACATGCACACTCACATGCCGTACACATGCACAAAGACGCGCGTGTGTATACGCACACGTGCGCGCACACACAAACACACACACACCCAAACACACACACACAGCACACACCACACACACACACACACCACATTGCTGTAGGGCGAAAGTACGCTAATATTTGAACGAGCCTTTGAGGTCATGTAGGATAATGTCCCGCTTAGTAAAAAGACAGATTTTGCAGTTGGGTTTTGAGCACGGACAAGTACCGGGGGAACGTGTCCAGTTTGGAATGCACAAGTAGACCTTTGCGATTTTTGTCGAGCGTGAAAGTAATCATGGGTTTGGGTCTCAAAAGGTAGGTTGTCGACCTTCTACTGTGTGTCAGTTGGAATTAAAGATCCTGCCGATGGGAAAAGTGTGCGGGTGGAAGAGGAGGCAGGCAGTGGGTCTGTCTGGTTCTTTGGAGGATGGGCTTCCTGTGCAGTTGTTCTGGACACAGCTGTTGTACAGATGACAGCGTCTTAATGACGGCACTGGGGTATTCATGAGTGGTGAAAAGCTTCAATATTTTTGTTGCTTGCAGTGTGAAGCCCCCTTCATCGGAACAAGGTTTGTACAAGCCGAGGACTTCGGAGTATAGAATTATGGGGTTATTTTGTGAATGGGTGGTGGGAAATGGTGTGGTCCAGAAACCAATAGGAATCAGTGGCTTTGTAGAAACATGAGGTTTTAGTGATGATAGTTATATGATGATAACAAGATGGCAACAACAAAAATAACAATACTGATAATAACTATAATGAAAATGAAGATAGGAAGGGTAATATAACATCTAAGAATATATAAATGCGTCACGGTCTAGAAAGTACAAAAGGAATGTAATTAATCAAAAGCATGAAAATCGACAAGAAACAAAAAAACAACAACAACAATGATAATCATAGGATAATAATAATGATGATGACGACGATGATGATAATGATAGTGATAATAAAGATGATGATGATAATGATAATGAAATAATGATATCATTATTAACTTTATTATTATTATTATTATCATTACTATTTATTATTATTATTATATTATTGATAATAATAATAATATAACAGTAATAATATATAATAAAGTTAATAATGATAACAATAATAAATAGAAATTAGGAGGCGGAAAGGAATGAAACTTATAAATGAGTAAAAAGTTAAGAGTACTGTTGATACAGAAAAAGGGAGAGAAAGAAAGAAAATATGTGAAAAGAAGAAGGATTTGTAGTTGAAAGAAAATCAGGGTAAGAAACGGGGTTGAATACATGAGCAGTTAAAGAACAGACTGAGAGGGAAAATGAAGAAAGCAAAGAAAGACGAGGAGAGCGAGAAAAGCTCTAACGCATACACAAGGTAAGTAATGAGTGGTGAGGTAGTGTGTCTGTGAAGAGCACCATAGGTCAGTGCTGTGGCGGTAGACAGGTACATACTATGTTGGGATGTTGAGGCCAATTGGGCAGAGGGTGCCCAGTCTGGCTACAAGATAGATTTCCTGCATAACGCACGCAGCGTTGTCAAATTCTGATTGCCAAAGCACCGTGACTCGATGTTGTGTTGGGGATGGCTTATTAAGTGCAGAGCGACTGGTTTGGGATGGTAATGGCGTGTGTCGGTCACACATTCCAAACTGCACATAGTAAGTGTGTGGGATGTCCCACCTAGTCACAGCCAAGAGTGGCAGATGGAGGGAATTTGGTTCTGAAAAATACTTTATCTGTTTCTCTGTTCTAGTCAACTACCCAAAGGTCTTTAACATGTTTATGAAATATCGGAGGTAGATGAACTGGGCATTTTCTTTTTAAGTGTCATTTCCTGGCTGGATGATCAGTCATCATATTGCCTCAAATGCCTTATTGACTGGGACCCAAATGAGAAAAATGTTGTTAGTATCATATTTCAAAGAAGTTTAAAGTGGAGAGCAGGTGGGGTTTTTTTTGTTTTGTTTGTTTGTTTGTTGTGTTTTTTTTTTTTTTATACCAGAGAATATGTTCAAACGACAGTTTGAGGAAAGTTTTTGTCTAAAAACCCCCCCCCCCCCCCCCCCCCCCCCCGCTTACCCCCCTCCCCCTCACAACCAGCCTGTGAGTAATTGCTGTACGCCAGGGGTGGCAACCGAACTGATGTCCTTGATGGTATACAGGTTCAGAAATTTTGAAATGAGCAGAACCATAGAAGACATAGCTGTAATCCAGTGTGAAGCTGATTAACGTCCTGTGAAAAATGAAATATATTTGTTAACAACCCCACAAAGTGTTTGTTCACATGACATTCACGGTTTCCGGAGTTTTGAATTGAGTTTTTGGTAAAACACAAGACTAGAAAATCTGGTCTGTTCAGAGCATTGCGTTGTACTTTGTTGTGTGTGCAGTTGTATTTTTTGGCCGACTGGTGTCAAAATAGCTAATTTACCATTTATGTTGGGTTCCTGAAAGTAGATAATTTCTTCTTTCACTCATTCTCTCTTCTGATGTATTCATCCACGTATTTCTTTTGCAAATGATTTTTTTTGCGGGAACATCAAGTCTCATTTTCAATCTTGCTAATAATTGGTCTTCTCGGGTCTTCCTCCGTGTCTGTGCCACTACGGTCCACGTGTACACAAGGGTTTCAGGGTTGAATTGAGTGGTAACATGAATACCACCAGAGTGCCGTGGATCTTGTCCAGCTCAGACGTACCTTCAGCTTTCATCGAAGTGACCAAACCAAATGAAAACCAACAGACAGCTTCCATGACAGCTACTTTTTCTCATCAGATGGACTTGAATGTAAAGCAAACTGATGGTTGGATCTAACGTAATTCTGTATGTCGGTGATAATCTATAGATGACAACCTGACTGCTTGCAATTATCAGGCATACAGTGACATTAATTGCTACAATAACTTCGAACCACCTGAATTTCCCGATTAGATTGGTACGACTGAAATAATGCCAGACGACAAAGTCCAGACTGATTAGAGAGGCCCAAGTGTGAAAGTCCAGGAAGAAATGGTACCACAGAGAACAACATCCCAGTGAACCAAACTACCGTAAATATAACGTTTCTGGAACTTCTGTGGGATATCCAAGAGTATTTGGGAACATACAAGATGAAAATAAGATCCAAACTGATGAAGAATATAATAAAAACTGATACCTCATTGGATAAGGATGAGAGAAAGCCACTCACCTTGCAAGGGACACTTCTGGTCCATGTTCTTTCAAACAGGATGTATTGTCCATAAAATATTTCATTAGCTACTATGACGATTTGCAACATTACTTCCCATACAAACGTCAGCAAAATGCAAATGGCCAAGCACGGTTAAGAACTTATTCCCAACAGTTTTTGAACTCTAAGTGGGATCACAAAACAACTGCTGCATTCCATGGCACAGCAACCACAGTCATCAACCAAAAAAAACTGAATGCAATTCGGAAGGAATCAGAGTTTGACATGAAGGGAGTACTGCGGGGGCTGCTAAACAGTTCACCTGATGTGTTCGTTTAGAATATATACCGTCACAGCACAATCTGTAATCTGAAGAAAGCAGGTTTTTCAGGTGATGCGATCTGGCAAACAAATCCAAAGGAAAATAGTTTTATTGGGACTGGATCTCATGTCCAATTCAATCAGTTTAGGCATGTTTTTTTAAAGCCTCTGTCTCCCATGGGTCTCAAGGGCAGAAGCTGAACAAATTGAAATGGACCAAATTTGGTAAATAGAGATGCATTTCACTGGTAAGAATGCTGAGAATGTCTTTGATAAATCTAGTCTACTCAGCGTATAGTCAATATGTTTTGACAGCTGGTTCGTCATCTTCCACAGAGGGTTGTTGGCTAAAGATAGAGTCTTCAGATTTAGCAGCTGGACGAAAACAGCTACGTCTAGAGTCTTCAAATGATTGTTTGTGAGATCTAAAAATTGCAAGTTGCCGAGCTCCGCAGTTGAAATGTTACTTATGGAACAAGATGACAGGCTCAGGAATACGAGGTACACAGCTTTTTGTGAAGTCTGTCAGAGACATTCCTGACCAAGTAGCGTCTACCTGGCGTATACGAGGGAAGAGATCTAGGGGAAATGAGGAATTGCACCAGAATGAGTAACCTAGACACAGACAGCCTTTGGGACAGGTCCTATCACACATCATTTCATCATCCCGCTGTGGACACTGACCCCAGCCATCACACAGATGATCTTCATGTACACAGACTCTGGATTCTCTACATCGGTAGTAGTAAGGACAAGCAACTCTGTCACAGTTGTGTTCGTCTTCCCCATAAACACAATCATAATATCCGTTACATCGAGTATAGACCGGAAGGCAGTACAACCACTTGGTTTGTGCAGCTGTAATGAGTATCGGGGGGCACGGGGCATAGCGCCTCGGCGTTCATCACCTGGTGAGTGAAGTAACCAGAGCCGTCTAAGTTGATGTAAAAATCTTCTCCGCCTGGAATGTGCCTAGAAAAGGGGGAGAGTCCACCACTACACCTGACTTCATCAGAATCGTCCAGACAGTCTGAATATTCATTGCAACGCTGGCTTTGCTGGAGACACTGAGCGTTGGGAGCAAAGGAAGCCATGGCATGAAGAATGTTGACAGAAAGATTCATCACTGTTATCCAGGCAGTCCCCTGTCTGAAGTCACAGAGCAAAGTATACGGCACTGTTGTAGAGTCATCACCACATGTGAACATGGCATACGTGTCTACAGTCGTTATCCTTTCAAAAATGGGTGACAATGCCGCCATGACTAAAGTTTGCAAACAAGTGTAGCAGTGAGCATTGTGCTTTACCGCAGTTTCTTTTGAAATCTGAATACAGAAATGCGTGCGACACCTGTTTTATTTTGGAAACACACACAAAAACTGCTTTGTGTTTGTAAACCATGAATCAAACTGGTTTTAATGCACTTTGCGAAGAGAATTTTCGAAATGGTGTCCAAACGATTTCACATAGTAATAAGTTAAGACTTGAGCTGATTCAAATTCTTTATGCCACCTCATCTTTGGCCAAAGTTTTGTAGTGTAAATGGCTCTTGTCAGAACATACCGGAAACTGTACGGGGTTAATGCTATAAATCAGCGTATTGTCAGACCATTAGGGAACTTGCTATAAACAAAATGCATCTTGTTCCAGCCGGATATATACCCAAACCCCAGTTCTATCGTTTCAAAGTTTCTGAATATATGTAAAGAAGTCTTCCTGTTCCTCCCTTGTTTTATCAATGCCAGTTTTCCCACCTATACTTCTGCAACAATAAGACCCCCAAACAATAGATACTCTCTTATTCAATGTGATCAGTTTCAAACATTTGTTATTGGAAGCCCACCAGTCCTTTGCATTCAGGACTGCTGAAGGGACAGTGTTCTGTTTCGTCTTGGCCATCTTCACACTCTGGGCTTCAGGTTACAATGCAAATGATCCTGGAAAGCAGAATAATTCGTCACAGAGCAATTGAATAACCATTGGAAACTTCACGTGGTCGATCATTCTCAGGTACATAGAAAAAAAAAGAACAAAACAATGTGAAGATGGATCTTCGGTATGTTGAATTCCAAGATATGTTGTAAAAAAGATGCAGGTGGTGTGAATTGTGTTATGCGCATACGTTGCACAGTTGGATGAGAGTTGTATTAGGTTTTTTTGGTATTTTCAGTACCATGGACTCGTCAGCACCACGCCAACGCGCATTAAAGTATGATCGCCTGACACTGATCATAATGCCATGACCTGGTGCAACATTCAGTCCCAATTCTGAAATGCCCTCTTTTCGTTTGTGCTCGGTTTTATATAAATACCCAGAATCTCCAGTTAGGTATTGTATAACAAAATTCACACGTTTAAACTTTGTTAAACATTATTCTAAACTGAAGGTTTGTTTAAATGGCTCACAGAGATGTAGTTTTCGTAAGATTGGATGAACATTTCATCAAGACTATGATAGCTGCATTTAACTCCTGCTGTGTAATATATTCTTGTTTCCCACGACCTTCCATCACACCAGAAGGCTAGGCGTTGAAGATGAACGTTAACGTGGAACCCATTTTGAAAACTTCACGTAGATTTTTACATACAAGTGGCGGAAACACCACACACATGCCATACGCTATTCTGAATGTTTTTGTAAACCTGGGCAAGCCCCACGGGATGAGATACATTCACATGCAGGATTTGAATCTTTGTTTTTGCTTTGACTAAAGAATATTCGATCCCTGGACACATGGTCCTCAGTGTTGAGGTGTTAATGTTGATATTGTTCACATTCCTGGATGTGTGAAGACGTCAGAGAAGCAAGAAAGAAAAATTCAAGACTATGGTAATCATACATGTCACTACATATTGTTCTGCCATTAATTATAACAGACACTTTTTATACATTTTGCAAAAGCTATTTCAAATACACAAACTAAAGCATGTAATTTCTGAGCCTGTGCCTTCCATTGGTGAGGCACATAGGTTTGTTGTTTAGAAACACATGGACTGTCTTTTGCAACAGAGGGGAAATTGCAGAAGCGAGTGCAAATCATCGGCAGACTACACACACCAATGTTTAGGATAGAAGAGGCGTCAGTCTAATAAAACGCTGAAGATTCACAAAGCAGTTTGTTCTCCCCACACTCATCTGTTGCATGTGAAACGTGGCTAACAGTCTACTAACGTCATTCTAAAAAAAAAAAACGGAATCACTTGCACACAGCCTGCCACAGAAGATTGTTAAACACCAGCCCCCTTCAAGCGAGTGTTTCGGCCCTTATCTCCTGACACTCTAGGGGGGTTGGCCCACACCCGGTTCATGACTCCGGATGTCCCTCTGCTGCCCCCTTGTTTTTTTTTTTTTTTTTCCCATCTTGGGATGAGCCATGACTGGGATTCGAACCCATGCCCTTCTGGACATGCTCATTTCCACTTAATGACTCGCGCACTAACCACTGAGCACAGGGACACACCCTGATATTTGTAGGAAAGTTAAGCCTTATGAAGTTCACTTTTGTTCCTCCTTGACCAGATCCAACTTGAACACACCTCTCTGCCGCTTCTGCCATTGCTTTCAGGGCTTTGGTTTTCCCTGCAACTGAGAGCTGTTTCATGAGGCTGTATGCAGACGTTCCCACAAACCCCCTAGCTCCAATTTCTGCAGTGAGGACTTTGACCTGATAGCCTTCTCTCCTCAGGCTGTTTGCCAGATCAGCATACTTTTCAGTCTTGTAGATCTGAGCTGCCTCCATTCTGTTCTCATATGGCACCGTGAGCTCGATCATGATCAGCTGCTTGGTTGACTGAGAGTGTAATACTATGTCTGGTCTCATGCCACTCTTGCTGATAATCTCTGGGTGACTATTCCATTCTGGAGGTCTGCTGTGCACTCCCAGTCCATCTGCCTGGTTGTGCCTCCATGTGTACCTTCCTTGAGCCAGGGCTACTTTACATGACTTAGGACATGCTCCACTGTTTGGTTTTCACATGGCACAGGGGGCACCGGATCGTCTGTTT
>JADBJO010023397.1:0-12500 GCA_016801955.1 Conus betulinus
GCTACACGTCTCGGCTAGTGCCGCCTGTGTACCCCCGGGTCATTCCAGGACTAGCGGGAACTTACCCCCCCCCCACCCCCCACCCCCAGTTGGAACTGACCCCCCCCCCCCCCCCCCCCAAGCACCGACACTGTACAAGGTACTACATTGGCAGTCACAGGCCCTCGAAACACTAATTAGCTGGTAGGAAATAGTAAAATTTGAAAACAATAAAAGTGACCAATGTCAGGTGACACTGACCACTGGTTGGTCTGCATTGCACAAGGGATCAATACGGAAACACTCCATGAGACACTGATAACGGGAAAGGGCGGACCATTCGGGAAATATGGGGGGATTTTACGTGGGCGCATAGTGACCAGATGGTCCATTGTGACACTGACCCCCATCGTCTGCTTGTACAAGGTACACAGGTACTCGGGATACTATATTAGCCTTGAAGTAATTTAGCATCTCCGATTTACGGTCATAATGACCCGTAGTCCATGGCACTTGGGACTTTCGTCAAGTAAAGTCTACATTATGTGGTACATGTACACACAGCCCTCTAGAAACAACATAGCTGTTAAATAGTTAAATTAAAATCTTCCAATTCCGTCATTATGACCATTGGTCATTGGCCTGACCACTAGTCATCTGCAGTGTACAAGCTAAGGAACACAGTCACTCAAGAGACTAAATATTTGTAAAATAGTTAAGAGGCAACCGGATGAAGCAACAACGTACTTGGTCACAACGACACGTGTCACAACGACATTTTGTCACAACTACCCTTGGTCCACCATTAGCACTTGGTCACATTGACATGTAGCCGGCTTTCTTTCCCACGCATGTACGGCGTACTCACACACCCAATATTGACCCACGTGTGTAAGCTAGCGCGAGAAAATGTTTAATACTATCTGTTTAGTGACTAGGGTTGTGTGTGTGTGTGGGGGGGGGCGGGGAGGGGGGGGGGTTGAGGAAGTAGGAGGTCCATCTACTGAGAAGAGTCTAAAACTACACTTTGTTTAAACCAACTGACTGTATATAGGAAGTGGGAGAGGAGGGGTAAATATGCAGGCTAGCCCAATTTTTTTTAAAGGCGGGTGTGCGTGTTGGGAAAAGGCGAGGAAACCCTAATAACCCTCTCTTTGTTTGAGGGTAGGGTGGGGTGGAGGAAGATTTCCAATAGTCCCAGACTGACCCTTTTGGGGGGGGGGGGGGGGGGGGGGTTTAAATCCAGCTAGGCCCAAACTTACCCCGCGGGGCAAGTTCCAACTGGGGGGGGGGGGGGTTAGTTCTAGCTAGTCCTTAAATGAGCAGGCTAGCCCAGACTTACCCCATGGTAAGTTCCAGACGGGGGTTAGACGGGCTGTTACACCGGGTTATATTTGGATTATCATCATTACATGTTTGTCTTTTCGAGCACACATCAGTATCAAGCCTGGCACTGTATACACATAGGCACTCGAACAAACGCCACGACAGCTACATTTACACACATGGCTTTTTCATCATCATTTTAAATGATTTTGTTTTTATAATGGAATCTCCGTATCACTTACCTATCACTTGTGATCTCTCCCTCCCTCCATATGTGTGTGCGTGCGTGCGTGCGTGCGTGTGTGCGTGCGTTCGTGCGTGTGTGCGTGCGTACGTGCGTGCGTGCGTGCGTGCGTGTGTGGTGTGTGTTTGTGTGTGTGGTGTGTGTGTTGACAGCCGTGATACCTTTATTTCCGTAGATGGAGTGGAAAAACCATCGAAAAACCCGTCGCAGTAGCAAAAAAAAATCTAGTTATTAAGGACTAAAGAGGAGAAACATTCGTGTACAGAAAGGGGCACGAAACACAGTCCTGCACTACTGAAGTGCTCTGTGTTCTGATTGTTTTTACTTAGATGAGATCAGCAGTGACCAGCACAGACAGTTGTTTCGCTCTATGCAGAGCTCCTCAGGCTTGCTGTTTGCACCCTTTTCCCCCGCTAATCAGAAGCAACTTTCCACACTAGCAAAAACTTAAAATCGCGTCATATTCCAGGTTTATGAAAAAATGTCTCCGAAAACCAAACGGTGCAAGGAACTCCAATATGTTTGAACAAACCGTGACCTAAAACCTGTAGAAAACCCATTAGCAGGCACGGAAAACGCAGAACTATGAGGGCCAAACGTGTGGCATTTAAAAAATCCACGTGAGAAATTACTTTTTTAAAAATCCAGAGTGTAAGACTCTGGACACCACAGCACAAAGCTGGAAGTGGAGGGGAGAGAGAGTGTGTGTGTGTGTGGTGTGGGGGGGGGGGGTCGAAGACCTGACGCAAGACATGTATAGATTGAAACGATAATAAAACATGATCTCATGTCTTCAATCTTCAAAGTGGCAGGGAGATAATGTTAAAATCTGTCCTGGTAAAACAGTCAATACTTCAAAAGATTAAAGAAGGTGGGGCACAAGAAACAACCCTGTGACAATAAGAACTCGGCATGGTTTTTTGGTCCTCCACACTGGAGTTAACAGCAACAGCAAGTGACAGTTGTTTAGCATATATACGCATACAAATTGATGAGGAGAATGTGTGTGTGTGTGTGTGTGTGTGTGGCGTGTGTGCGTGTGTGTGTGTGTGTGTGTGCGTGTGTGTGTGTGTGTGCTTGCGAGCGTGCGTGCATGCGTGCGTGTATGTGCATGCGCGTTTTTTGCGTAAAACACTTCGTCCCACGAGGAGGAGAGAGAGACAGAGAGAGAGAGAGAGAGAGACAGAGAGACAGAGAGACAGAGACAGAGGACAGAGACACTGACACACAGCAGACAAACATAGACAAGACAGAGGACAGAGACACATGATCACACACACACACACACACACACACACACACACACACACACACACACACACACACACACAGCGCACGCACGCACAGCGCACATGCGCGAGAGCGCGCACAGAGAGAGAGAGAGAGAGAGAGAGAGAGAGAGATGAGTGAGAGAGAGAGGATCCAGCCTTTGCAAAATACTTGCAAAATACTCTTCAATCCGGCTTTCGCCAGTGTAGTATATGTGTTGCTTGGACCATCGGTCTGTCCCGTCTTGAAGGTGACCTTGATGGAGACGTCTGTGACGTAGTAACGGCCATTCAACGTCGCTGACCGTTGCCTGCGACCACCTCCACTTCGATCTCTGGGTAGACCGTGCCCCTGGACAGTCCATACCGTTTGATCTTTATTCACCTCACGTTGTTTTCATTTTCATCTCTGCCTACAGCGAGAGCCTGGACAATGCAACAGGACATTTCTGGGCTAGTTTTCCTCGTATCTATTACTGAGTACAGTGTCCCCGTGATTATTTATTACTGAGGACAGCGTCACCATGATTATTTATTCCTGAGTACAGGACACCATGATTATTTTATCACTGAGTACAGGTCACCATGATTATTTATCACTGAGTACAGATCCCCATGATTATTTATCACTGAGTACAGCGTCCCCCATGATTATTATCACTGAGTACAGCGTCCCCATGATTATTTATCACTGAGTCACAGCGTCCCCATGATTATTCATTACTGAGTATAGGGTCACCGGACCATTTATTACTGAGTACAGCGTCACCGTGATTATTTATTACTGAGGACAGCGTCACCGTGATTATTTATTACTGAGTGCAACGTCACCGTGATTATTTATTACTGAGGACAGCGTCACCGTGATTATTTATTACTGAGGACAGCGTCACCGTGATTATTTATTACTGAGTACAGCGTCACCGTGATTATTTATTACTGAGTGCAGCGTCACCGTGATTATTTATTACTGAGTACAGCGTCACCGTGATTATTTATTACTGAGTGCAGCGTTACCGTGATTATTACTGAGTACAGGGTCACCATAATATTTATTACTGAGGACAGCGTTATCGATTATCTATTACTGAGTACAGCGTCACCATAATTATTTATTACTGAGGACAGCGTTATCGGATTATCTATTACTGAGTACAGTGTCACCATAATTATTTATTACTGAGTACAGCGTCCCCATGATATTTATTACTGAGTATAGCGTCACCATAATTATCTATTACTGAGTACAGCGTCACCATAATTATTTATTACTGAGTACAGCGTCACCATAATTATTTATTACTGAGAACAGCGTCACCATGATTATTTATTACTAAGTACAGCGTCACCATAATTATTTGTTACTGAGTACAGCGTCCCCATGATTATTGCTGAGCACAGAGTCACAGTGATTTTTCATTAGAGTACAGGGTCACCATGATTATTTTTATAACTGAGTACAGCGTGATCGCTATTATTTATTACTGAATACTGAGCAAGTGAGACAACCCAATGCATTTGATCTAATTCACCTTGTTTTATCTCTCTTCTTAAATCTCTAGATAAAGCATGATCCTGGACAGTCCCAACGTACGTTCTTCTTCTTATTTCCCTTGTTTCATTGCTACGTTCTTCTCTTATTTCCCTTGTTTCATTGTTACGTTCTTCTCTTATTTCCCTTGTTTCATTGCTACGTTCTTCTCTTATTTCCCTTGTTTCATTCCTACGTTCTTCTCTTAGTTACTTTATTTCATTCCTACTTTCTTCTCTTAGTTACATTATTTTATTCCTACGTTCTTCTCTTAGTTACCTTATTTTATTCCTAACACAATGTACGGATAGAGTGGGACCCAAGTGCAATATCAGACTAGCCTACGTTCTTGTTTTATTCACACAATTTTTTTTCGTTTTTTACGTTTATCTCTCAACAAGCCCACGCGTTCCCTCTTATTCACTCCATTTGATTCCCATCTTTATCTCTGTCTAGAGTGTAACCCTGGACAGTCTACGAGCACGTTCTTATTTCTACGCACGCACCCCATCATGGGAAGGAGGGAAGCTCACTCACACTGGACCCGAGACCAAGCAGTTGCGTTCGTCAGTAAGGTGCTTAGCAGGTGGTGTCCCGCGTGCGTAGGATCAGAACACACACCGACAAAGCAACCATCCAAGTGGTTCCGATCACCCGCAGCGCAGTGTCTCCATCGGTGGTTGTTGCCTCCTGACGACCTGATTTCGTTTGTTTCCTGTGGACTTCCAATGCGATGGACCCCACCCCTGTGCGGTGTGTATCGTTGAATGAGACTCCGCATTCCCTGATCTTCCGACTTTAACAACAACTTCTTCACAAGTGTACTTCATTTGCTAGACGATGATTACGATCTGCTGCTCTAATATTTTGCTCATCATTTCGTTTTTTTTTTAAGTGTATAGATGATTAAGATCTGGTGCTCTGATCTGCTCATCATTTCGTTTTAAGTGTGCAGATGATTAAGATCTGGTGCTCTGATCTGCGATTCATTTTGATTTAAGTGTGTAGGGCTTCAGAAAGAAATTGCACTCTTGTCTCCTTCCCTCGCATCCACCTCTCTGCCCCGCGTCTTTCCACGTCGAAACGCGCCCTCCTGACCCTTTGTTCTGCAGGTACTCCATTGAATCTCAAGCATTTCGGGGCCGGGCTGGCGCCCTTGTTTGCTGTCCAATGTTAAGAGCTCGAATACCACGTGGGTTCCCAAACCACAGAGAGAGAGAGAGAGAGAGAGAGAGAGAGAGAGAGAGAGAGAGAGAGAGACAGAGAGACAGACAGACAGAGAGAGAGACAGAGACAGAGACAGAGACAGAGAGAGAGAGAGAGACAGACAGACAGACAAACAGACAGACATACAGAGACAGACAGACAGACAGACAGACCGACAGACAGATACAAAGAGAGATTTCAAGGTCGTTTATTCATATTTGGGCCACAGGCCTATATACAACGAAACAGTAATAATAGTAATTGCAACGATAACACTGGTGGATTTATAAAAAAAAAAAAAAAAAAAAAAGGGAAGACGAGGGGAGGGAGGAACGGAAGGGATGGAGTGTGGTGGAGAGAGAGAGAGAGAGAGAGAGAGAGAGAGAGAGAGAGAGGGGGGGGGGGGAGGAGTCCAAGGGATTACCTGGAGTCGTAGACCAAGTTGGTCAAGCGAAGTCTTGTGACCAGGTATGCACATGGAACGACCAGAGAGGCCGTCCGGCTGCCGAACGTTCTCAGACGCGAGTCGTCGGTGACGTTACAGTGGTAGACATCTTGGACAAAAACAGCGAGGCAGGAGAACTACAGCAGCATGCCTGAAGCTTCCTAAGATAAGGTCCGGTCAACTGACTGTAACGTTGGTGCTTCATAACGTCAAGATAACTGTGATTACACTTTTCACCCGTAGAACCAGTCACTGTCATCAAGGAAACAATAATAAATACTTATTTGACTGAAGGAACGGTTTATCACGTGAAAACAGCAAATGATCACGCGAAAGTAGTGACTTTCATATAATACTGTTGTCGTTTTTTTTTTTTTTTTCATGTGAGCATATGCTATTTTCACTTAACTGGGCTACCGCCAATCAACGATTTTCATACCTACAAATGTTCTGCATTCCTGTGTTCCCGCTAAAGAGAAACGGGGACCAAACCTGTGGATGAGACGTTGTTGCACGCGCGGGTCAGCGGGATGTGACCTTGATGTGACCTTCACCTTCAGTCCAGGTCAAAACCTAAACACTTAGCTTAGATTAAGCACACACTGACACGTCTGCTGGTGAACAGTGTCAGAAACCAGTCAAATCGTTGTAAGACAGCCCCCCCCCCCCCCCCTCCCCATGGAAGGGAGATTGTGGGGAAAGGAATACAGACAGATGGAGGTGAGGGAATGAGGGGATGAGGGGGTTAGAAGAGGCGGTGGTGGTGGATGTTAGGTCTACTCTAACTTAAACTCGGATCAATGCTTCCGTGGATAAATCGTCCACGATGGCATCACATTTGAAGATTTTGTCCAGTGCGTCAGTACGTCACATCAACGATGTTAATCAGATGGCTTCAAATATATAAGGTTCACCATTCAAAAAAAGCAAAAGAGAAAGTTAAACAGTGACGAACTCACCTGTGCCAAATCCTGCGGGCCAGGTGTAGGTCACCAGGTGGTAATTGTTGTCGTCTTTTGACCACGCCGGACAGCAGGGCAAAGAGAGGGACGGAGGGGTCCGTGTGGTACAGGGAGTGCGTTCCAGCATCCACGTTCCTCCACACACACACTTTGTCCGACCCCGTGATGTTCTGCAACACAATTACCTCCCTTTTCTGGCAAGCTGGTATGCCGGGGGCTCTGTCAGCATTAATTCTGTCCACCCGTCTTCAGGAAATTCTGTGCAATCATTTCCTGTTTTTTTTTTTCTTCTCACTCTGACTTTTCCTTAAAAGAATCCCTTTTTTTTTTTACTGTTGTCTATGGGTAGTTGTGCTTTTTTTTTTTTTTTTTTTTTTTTTGCCCATTCATTTCTTTTTGAAAGTCTAGAATGTCCAGTGTGTCTTCCCACTTTTTTCCAGTTCGTTACAATTCAAAGCTTCCCAGCGTTTTGTAAAACTCAGGCGGTAAGATATTAATCCTCCCCGTTCTCTCTTTTTTGTTTTGTTCTGTTTTGTTTTGCTGCCTCATCTAATGTGCCACCTTAGTGGCATTGCACCCACGCCACTCATTCCAACCCCCCCCGTCCACAGCCACAGCCCGTTCCGTCCTGCCGCAGCCCCGGCCCCGGCACCGGCAATCCACAGACAGCAGTAAATGTCAAGTTGTCTAGAGGCATTTCTACGGGAGGAAAAACTGCAGGAAATTAGACCAACTCTGTCAGAGTTCATTTAGTGTATGTCCATTAAGTGGATGAAACTTGACTGTGTGGTCCCAGTCTTCCCAGCTGAGCCCATAACAAAACTCAACTCTGGACAGGAGCCGGTCGGGGGCCAGAAAAATCCCACATGGCTCTGATGGGAATCGAGCCCACGACCTCCCAGCCGGGAATCCGCGACGCTAACCGCTTCACCACGGCGGCTGGTTTTTTTTTTTTTTTACCATTCCTATACTCACAGTCACCGTCGTCCTCGGCGTCACTGTCATCATCCCCAGTATCACCCGCTCACCTCAACAGCTGTCCAAGCGGGGTCGATCTCGTCATCAGCACAAGGCCCGATACCCTGGCTTTGTCCACGACCACGGACAGGGAGTAGCGGGACTTGTCCGTGACGGGGGAGGACCCCAGTTCCATGGTGCCCCAGGCGAAGCTGGACCTGTGCAGCCCCTCCGGCATCAGCAGGGCCATGGCGACGTCCTCGTAGAAAGGGTCGTCGTGGTTGCCCTTCCTGGACTTGGAGAACATGGTCACGGCCACCGGCTTGTTGGAGGTCAGAGAGATGTGCACGGTGCCCTCGATGTCCACGTCCTGAGGGCAGGTGGGGAGGGGGGGGGGGGGGGGGGGGGGGCGGAGCGAGAGTGAGTGACGTTTATGAGCGGGTGAAGAGAGCATGATGTTGTTTGTTGGATGTGGTGTTATGTTTTTTGTTGTGTTGAACTGTGTTTTGCTGCTGTGTGGTCTTGTGTAGCCTTGTATTGGAGTATGCTGTGCCTTAATGCGTTGTCTTGTGTTGTTTTTGTATTATTTCGTGTTGTGTTGTATGGGGTTGTGCTGCACGGTATTGTATTGTGTTGTGCATTGTCGTGTTGTTTTGTATTCTATCATATTGTGTCGTATTAATGATGTGTTTTTGCACTGTGTAAAGTGTTTGGTTTTGCATTGTGTTGTATTTATTGTTTGAAACTGCGTGGCATTGCACTGCAGTGTTTTGTTGTGAACTGCTCTGCATCGTGTTATATTGTATTCCATCGTGTGGTGCAGCTGTGTTGAGTTGTGTTCTCTGGTATCGTATCGTATCGTATCCGATCTTCCTGTATAACTTCATCACAAGATCTCTTGTATAAAACACGAGCTGGTTCTCCCCTAAAAAAAGTTCAGGTTCAGTGTTCTTTGATTGACATTGTTTGGGTTTTGGGTTTTTTGCTTTTTTTTGTAATAATAATAATAATAATATAATATACAATACAGCACAATACAATGCAATACAGTGCAACACAAAATGATATAGTACAGTGCAATACGTTACAGCAAAACGCAAAAAACAAGGCAACAGCATGCAACACAGTACAACAAAATTCAAAACAGTGCAAAACGATAAATGCAATGCAGTGCAATACAACACAACATGATTCAATACAATCGCAAACGCCAGGACAGAGAGAGATTTAGCAATAGGTATACGTAACAAGAGGAATGATATAGAACTAGGTCAAGATAATCAACGAACGAGAGAGAGAGAGACAGAGAGGTGGGGGGAGGGGAGACAAACAGACAGACAGAGATATACAGACGTGGGAGAGACAACGTCACCCAGAACACCCCTCCTGAAGGCCCTCACCCAGAACACCCCCTCCTGAAGGCCTTCACCCAGAACTCCCTCTCCTGAAGGCCTTCACAGAGAACTCCCTCCTCCTGAAGGCCCTCACCCAGAACACCCCCCTCCTGAAGGCCCTCACAGACACCCCCTCCTGAAGGCCCTCACAGAACAACCCCTCCTGAAGGCCCTCACAGAACAACCCCTCCTGAAGGCCCTCACCGAGAACACCCCCTCCTGAAGGCCCTCACAGAACACCCCTCCTGAAGGCCCTCACCCAGAACTCCCCCTCCTGAAGGCCCTCACAGAACACCCCTCCTGAAGGCCCTCACCCAGAACTCCCCCTCCTGAAGGCCTCACACAAAACACCCCCTCCTGAAGGCCCCCACCCAGAACACCCCCTCCTGAAGGCCCTCACAGAAGACACCCCCCCTCCTGAAGGCTCTCAACCAGAACACCCCCTCCTGAAGGCCCTCACCTAGAACACCCCCTACTGAAGCCCTCACCCAGAAATCCCTCTCCTGAAGGCCCTCACCCCCAGAACACCCCCTTCTGAAGCCCTCACCCAGAACACCCCCTCCTGAAGGCCGTCACCCAGAACACCCCCTCCAGAAGGCCTCACCCAGAACACCCCCTCCTGAAGGCCCTCACAGACACCCCCTCCTGAAGCCCTCACCCAGAAATCCCTCTCCTGAAGGCCCTCACCCAGAACACCCCCCTTCTGAAGCCCTCACCCAGAACACCCCCTCCAGAAGGCCTCACCCAGAACACCCCCTCTTGAAGGCCCTCACCCAGAACTCCTTCTCCTGAAGGCCTCACCCAGAACACCCCCTCCTGAAGACCCTCACCCAGAACACCCCCTCCTGAAGGCCCTCACCCAGAACACCCCCTCCTGAAGGCTCTCACCCAGAACATCCCCTCCTGATGGCCCTCACCCAGAACACCCCCTCCTGAGGCCCTCATCCAGAACACCCCTTCCTGAAGGCCCTCACCCAGAACTCCCCGGCGTTGCTGAGGGTATTGGACGTGCCGTCCCCTAGTTGAAGCACAGTGTTGTCCTCCGCTGCCACTACCCGAAACACGTCTCCAGCATCGTCCCTGTGGGGCATACAGACAGACCACACGGCAAGATGGTGAAACGGTCTCCTACATTCAGCACTCTTGCACGTTCACGTGCATGCGCTCTGCCTCACGTAGTCGTATCAGACACTGTCTTCATTCTGTACAAGCTGACATACATATGAAACATAATATCAAACACCTGACATGCATTCACTTGAAACATCTGTTTCTCTCTCCTCGTTCTCAAAAATAGAGTTAAGATAAACTGTTGATCGATCTTAAAGTGTGATAGATCAAAACAGTAAAAGTTTTGGTTTGGGCTAGGCCAACATTATGCTATAGTGGCGAAACACGCCAGAGCGACGAAATAAACATGCGGCACGGCGATGTCTGCGTTCTCGTTTGATATGTTTGTAAGGAACAGGTTTCGAAGTTACTTCACTCTCATTTCATGATGTGCTCTTGTTTTGGCAGAATACGTTTAAGTGGTTTAGCATCACGAGCCAACGGACAGCGAGGTTGGTAGAGACCTGACTATATGCCTCGCTTCAAAATGAAGCAACGGGCGAGAACTGCACAGACCTGTTTAAATCATCAGTAAAAACTTACGTTTAGGGATAAGTTGTCGCAAAGCCACTTTAGTTGTGCAGTTCCATGGTGTAAGAGTGTAACATCAAGCGGCTCGGCCCCACGAGGTGACAGTCCATTGTGAACACCGTTGAGGAAACCACGGTATAGTTCGGGACCGCTCCAGTCCGTGCGGTTTTGCTCTGGGCAGTGTACCGGGTGTAATATCACATAGCTTCATAGAAGCAGCTTCGTTCTTTTTTTTCTTTTTTTTGCTTAATCCCTGAGGCCCTTATCACACGGCACTGTGTGCGGGTAAGTACCCGTTACAAAGAGGCCTGGGACGATTATGAGCAACTGAGAAAGCACGTGAAAAAACGAACTGCCCCTGGCAAAATGGCGCACCTTTGAGGCAACTAGCTGACCCCATCAAAATGGCGCACCTTTCAGGCAGAACTGCTGACCCAATCAAAATGGCGCACCTTTCAGGCAAACAGCTGACCCAATCAAAATGGCGCACCTTTCAGGCAAACAGCTGACCCAATCAAAATGGCGCACCTTTCAGGCAAATAGCTGACCCAATCAAAATGCCCACTTTCGAGGCAAACAGCTGACCCAATCAAAGTGCCTGTGACGGGTCAGTGGACGGTGGTTCCCGGTCGATTTAGATGTTTTTGTCCCTCCTCCCCCCTCTGACCATTCCTAGCCTAACCTCCCCCCCCACCTCCCCCCCCCTCCCCCCCGCCACTGCTTTCCCTTCCCTTGCCAGTTATGAATGATATGTCCGCTAGGAACTCTGAGAGGGCATTCATCTGCTTTGGCTTTGTGCTTCTGTTCCTTCCCCCTCTCGCCCCTGTCCGTCCAGCTCTGTGTGGTGTACTGCATTCTTTCATGTCTGCCCTGCAGGTCCATTCACCTGTAGTTTGTCCGTACAGTCGTCATCCCTAGTCCTGGAGATTCGTTCCAGCCTGCTTTGAGAGCTACGATGGGCGTTAGCGGCCTGTTCAGTCCTCTGTGTTCATCGCCATGGGAGTATCTGTCATTGATCATCTGTTAGTGTGTAGGACGGACGCGGAGGGGAAAGGATTCTACGATTCCAGCCTCCTTTTCCCTCCAATCTCCACCCCCTTGGCGCACCAGTCCCCGCTCCTCTTCCCTCACGTACTACCGTGCGTGCGTGCATGCGTGCGTGTATGCGCGTGTGTGTGTGTGTGTGCGTGCGTGCGTGCGTGTGTGTGTGTGTGTGTGCATGCGTGCTGATGACAAATTGTACCATTGCGACAAAGAGTGACGGCGGGGCAAGAGTGGCATGGGACGGAAGTGATGCTGTCACTGTTTAGTGAGAGTGCTTACACAGCGCCTGCCCTGGGTTAGAGAGTGACCAAGCTTTAAGCGCTTTACAACCCACACTTTACCAGTTCACACAACAGGCTGCCTACCAAAGTAGAGCCGATTGAAGAGCTGCCTGCTGGCGCTACAGTCTGTCGTTTCTTTGTCTTTCAGTTGATTATCAGTCACCTACATCTTTTTTTTTTCTTTTTTTTTTTAATTAGGAATTCTTTCGATTTTTCACGGAG
>JADBJO010023397.1:22500-26625 GCA_016801955.1 Conus betulinus
CTACACCTAGCAACGATCAGAGAAGTAACAACACAAAAAATAAACGGTATGATGTATGTATGTAATGGAAACACTTCTCAGAATGAAAAGAATGAAGATAATGGTTTTGATTCTATGCCACAATTAAGGCATTGTATGAGTAAAAATAGCTGTTTTGTTCAATGTGATGGTTTGGAATATTCAAGGGTTAAAGAACAAGCTTACGAACTTTTCCTTTAAAAGATATTGTGAGCAGTTTCAAATTTTTGCTTTTTTTTTTCCGAATGCTGGTCTTGTAAACAAGAGGATATTGACAAAGCTTTTCCCGACTTCACAGTTTTCTTCTCACCCCGCTCTCAGCGCATGAAAGGGGGTGTAGCTGTTCTGTGTGAGGAAGACAATATCTGGATATGTCGAACAGTTAATGACATCAGTGGAAGAATGCATTTTTCTAAGATTGTGTGAACCAGTTCTGAATTATTCTTTTGACGTGATTTTTTGGCTTTGTGTATGTAGCCCCTGAGAACTCAGTCATTTATGGGTGAAGACAACCCCAGTGGTATTGATATATTAGCTAACAATATAACCGATGTCATGCGTGAATATCCTGACTTGCCCTTTGTACTATGTGGAGATTTCAACGCCCGTACTGGTGAGTTACAAGACATTGATTTTGTCCATGAAAATAGACATGCACACCCGTTAAATGAAATTGATGAATTATTGAATGATATGCCTCAAATTGAACGCAAATCAAAAGACCATGCTTAAATAACTTTGGCCGAAAGCTCATTGACCTTTTGAAAGAAAACAACATGTTCATTGTAAATGGGAGAACAGAGCAAGACAGACAGGGCGAGATTACTTGTACAGCTAACAGAGGGATGAGTGTCGTTGTGATTATTTCATTTGTTCCCAAGCAATGTATGACTTTGTTTCTGACATGTTTGTCGCAGACAGATCTGAATCTGACCATTTCCCTATTGTTTTGCTTCTCAATGATAATACGCGTGAAAGCTACGAAGATACGGAAGATGAGAATAGTGTTAATATGGAATACAAGTTACACTTTAAAGTAAGAAGTCAAAGTTTAGAAGCGTTTACTGATTATCTTCAAATCAACGTAATCCATGAGCTAGCAAACTTCTTTGAAGCATCAACTCATAATGTTGATGAAGGCACAGAGCATGTTGTCAGTCTAATGCAAAAAGCAGCTGAACAAATGCAATCAAAACCAAAAAAAGCAATGTTCGTACAATCAATCACCTTGGTGGGACAAGGATTGTGACAAAGCGAAACAAGAGAAATACATGTATCTACGCATATTCAGACAAACTGATGACAGAAAGGACTTAGAAAGCTATCTTGGCCACAAAAAGCATTCAAGTTGCTCTGCAAATCGAAAAAAGATGAAAGAGATAAACGTATTATAGATGAAATTAACGAAGCATACGCAGACCCAGACTCTAAATCATTTTGGCAAAAAAATAAGTCTCTTACAGCCAGCAATTCAAAAAGTTCAAATACGATTACACCAAACAAATGGTATGAATATTTCAAAAACTTACTGTCACCCGAACAAATTGTACATGATGAAGATTTAGAACAAGAAATTCTGGTACATTACAGGATCACTGTTCTGAAACCTGTGAAGAGTGTCATAACTTTGATCATGATAATGAAATATCAGAAACTGAGATATTCAAAGCAATTAATGCAATGAAGAAAGGTACAGCTGCCGGGCCAGATGGTTTGCCCACTGACCTGTTCCATGCAGGAGCAAACGTACTCACTAAGTTTCTACACCCCTTGTTCAATAAAGTGTTTAGTAGCGGAACTTACCCAAAAAGCTGGACAAAAGCAGTAATCTTTCCCTTACATAAAAAGGGTGATCGAGGTTGTGTTGATAACTACAGAAGTATTTCTTTGCTGAATGTGCTTAGTAAAATATATAACACAGTGATTAATAACAGATTGACTCAATATTGTAATGAACATGAAACTATCCCTGAAGCCCAAGCAGGCTTCCGGAAAGGCTATAGTACATTAGACAACATATTTTCTCTCCAATCTCTCGTGCAAAAATACTTAAGCAAACAAGGTGGACGATTTTATTCGCTATTTGTAGACTTTTCAAAAGCGTTCGACTGTGTAAATAGAAGTAAACTCCTTTACATTCTGCTGTCTAGAGGGATCCATAGTAAACTGTTTGGCACAATTCAAGGTATGTATAAGAGTGTGATGGCAGCTGTGTGTGTTGGAGATAAGATAACAGAATATTTTGAGTGCTTATCTGGTGTTAGGCAAGGCTGTGTTTTGAGTCCCCTTTTGTTTTCTATATTTCTATCTGAACTTCAGACAGAGTTGACTGGTTGTGGTGCACGAGGTATTGATATACTGGAGATCCGTTGGGTATTCTCCTCCTTATGTACGCTGATGACATTGCAATTGTTGCTGACACTGTTCTAGACCTACAGAAGAAGATCGACTGTCTAGAAAAATATTGTAATAGATGGGGTCTGAAGGTAAACATGGATAAGACTAAAGTAGTTGTATTTAAAAATGGAGGATTTAACACAAAAAAAAAGGTGAAAAATGGAATCTAAACGATGCAGAGATAAAGTTGAACCTTGCTATAATTATCTGGGGGTAATTTTTTCATCTACCTTGAAATGGACTAAGAATGTTGAAACTCTTTCTGGTAAAGCCCTTAGAGCTTTAGCAGGCATAAAAAAAAGTTGTATTTCAGATTTAAAGCACTTCCAGTGGACATGGTTTTTAAAATATTTGATACAAAATTAAGCCTATTCTATTATATGGATCGGAAATTTGGGGATTTCAGAAATATGATGCGATAGAAAAAGTGCAAGTTAAGATATGTAAAATGATACTCGGTGTAGGTAGGGATGTGAAAAATGATGTAGCTTTAGGTGAATGTGGGAGATTTCCTGTTTTAATTGATACCCAAACTCGTCTCATCAAATACTGGTGCAGACTCATTACCATGCCAAGCAACAGATACCCCAAACAGTGTTATGATATGCTGTACGCACATGACTCAGCTGGCAGAAAGAACTGGGCATCAGAAATCAGACTTCTGCTATGCAAGTGTGGATTTGGTCAGGTCTGGGCTCTGCAAAACCCTGGAAATAGTCAATTCTTTCTTGAAGAGTTTAGGAATAGGCTGAAAGATATGTCACAACAAATTTGGCATGATTCCATATCTCATGAAGAGGATTACAGTCTATATCAACCAGAAATCATAAGAGTTAACTATATTACAAGTTTAGATTTAGTAGCTCATAGAAGAGCCCATTTCCTTGTTTAGAAGTAACAGATTACATCTGCATGGTGTTTCACGTTTTGGTTGTTTAAGAAACGACCCTGAATGCAAACATGCAGTGGAAATCACATTGAGGACATTGTACATTTTCTTTTTGTTGTCCAAAGTATTTGCATCTAAGAAATAAATACCTCCCTGTGTATTACTGTCGCTTTCCTAACACACTTAAAGTTCAGTTGCTATGTAGATACCTTAGAGGAAATCTTGCATTCAAAACTGCTATGTATATTGTAGAAGTTTAAAAATAAGATGCTGAAAATAAAGGATATTGTATAAGATGCGCTGTTTAACACGGAATGTTGTCCCATATTCTGCTATGATTGAATGTAAACCTCCTTGTCAATATGGGCCAAATGGCCTGCAAAGACTGATTAAATTTATTATTATTATTACACACACACACACACACGTGCGCGCGCGCGCGCGGAAATAGGATAATCAAATAGACTCATTCTTATATGTATGAAAAAAAGTAATGAAGGTATGTACAGGTCTCTCTCTCTACAAGGTAAGTTTACAACACAAGAAAGCTGCCATGCTATGAACGGTTTTTAAAATGCACTTACCTTCTACGAAAAAGAAATGTACTTGGGCTAAAAAAAAAAAGGCAGAAATGCGGTGGGCTAGAATATTTAATATAGTTTTTTTTTTGTTTTTGTTTTTGTTTTGTGTGTGTGTGTTTTAGAAAAGAACACACATACACACACAGACAGTTAAAAGAGAACGACGAGAAAGGGAAATTACTGGTGTAGAACTTGCAGAAAGGGACCGTTTTGTAACGAAGGAAACCACGGAGTCTCTAT
>JADBJO010023398.1:0-26624 GCA_016801955.1 Conus betulinus
TTTTTGGATGTGAAGCTGTAGTGGTAAATACATATGTTTTTTTTGATCGTGCAAAAACGTCTATCCAAATCTAAATGCCTAAATATTTTTTATGATCAAAATTAAAAACAAAAGAAGCCCAGATTCAAAATCTCCATTCAATTTCCTTCAAAATCATATATATTTCATTTTTATATCTTTTGTAGTTTCTGAGCTAGAGTTTTTTGTTGATTATTACCCCCAAATCATTAGATTTTCCCTGGCACTGGGAAAGCCTTTGTAAAATTTTTTCAGGCAGTGAACGGGTTAAATCTGAAATAGTTTTAACTATATAGTTCTGAGAAGTCTGAAATTCAGGGTTTGTTTCAAAGGAGAAGGCAGTAAACTGTCCTTAAATGTCAAGTTTTCATCACCGTCTGGGGGGCAAAGCCCGCCCTGAAAACCCGGGGTTTGTAGAGGGTAGGGAAAAAATTCTCACAGTTATAGATGAGCAGACAGACACTTGAAATTGGTGAGTGGATATGATGCATATTAGTCTTTATGTGAACACAAAAATAAAGTAATTTACTTACCATCTTGGTGGTGAAAATGGGCTCCATTTTTTTTCTTTTTTTTTCAGCACTTTTGCACCCTTCAGAAACACATGTAGTAAGTGTTCCTTAGCAGCTCAGAAATGTTCTACATCACATTCTAGCACAGCTGGAGTCACTGAAGACACAGAAGATATAATACTGAATCACAAGCAGGTGATGGAGGATGTGAAAATACAAAAGAAATATGTCTTTACGGGATGAAAAAACAAAAAAAAAGTTCACTGTGCACAAAAGACTGGTGATGCATCACTTTCATTATCTTTTCTGGAGTGGAAAAGCTCATGGCGAGTGACATTGCATCCTGGGCACAGCTTCACACACAGTGGCAAACCATGGACTGCAAGATGCTTGTTGTAGAGAACAGACCCCTGAATGAGAGTCAAGGTCATAAAGAAAAAAAAAAAAAACAGCTTCTTCCACCACTTCATGGTCTTCCTATTCAGGGGCATGTAGGCCATGAGCTGATCACTCATGTCTGCTCCTGCCATGTAGTCCTGTACTGCTGCTGGTTTCTGTCTCTCAGGGCGTGCCATGTTGTGAAGCTCATCATGGTGGTTGGCAGCATCACTGTCGTCAGCACGTGGACAGTTTTTTTTTGTCCTGCCACCTCAGCACAGCAACATGACCTGCAGCCATACACACAAAAAATGATCAAATGAGCTTTTCTTTTCTTTTTCTTATCTATCTGTGTATCCCATTGTTTGTAATAAACATTTATGTGTATGGATGTATAGTTTGGTGCTTTTACAAGCTATAAAGTAGAACCAACCTGAATTTTTTAAATGATACCAGCACCATTATACATTAATTACCTAAATTACTTTATATTCAACACTTTATTCTATAAATGCACAAATTATGGATTTTTGCACAATAAATATCAGTAAGAATATGCCTGGAAACACAAACATACCCATGCACAGAGTTACAAAACATGAACATGTCTAGCTGTTCTCTCTCACAACACACACACACACACACACACACACACAGAGTAATGCACAAATACTCAGTATATATAACCACTCACTCTCTTTGTTTTATCCCCCCCCCCCCCCCCCCGACACATTTACACAATTTATGTAGTATTAATTTCTCTTTACCCACCTCTGTGGAATGCATGGGCAACTCAAAGAACTGCAAAGGCTGAGTGTTGACTGGCCAGTCGTTCAATAAACCTGGTGTGCCTGTGAACGGATGATCGAGAGGAAATAAATAAGAATGATCAGTCCAGTCATCAGTGAAAAACAGCCCTAAAATCGTCGACTTTCTTCTCCCATTTCAGCGTCAATATCTGAAGCAAACACTTGTTGTTGAGGCCCATGTGCTGGCACAGTTTCATCTGCTTTCTCGCTACTATCAGCACCCACTTTAGCGTCGGAATCCACGTCTGTCTTCCCACTGTAGGGGTCAAAGTCCTCATGGAAGAATCGCTGATGTCTTCTTCGACATCTGACCCTTCAGTCTGGATCATTTCCAGTGCGTCTTCAACGGTAACTAACAATTCACCAGCCCTACAGTGTCGAACGCTTCGTTGTGACTTCATCTTTTCAATCACGAGCAGAGCTGACCAACGGTGCTCTTGGTTCTCGTCGGCTAGCGAGTGACTAACACTTCACGTGCGGCGTGAGTGAATGGAAAGTTGGTAGGGGATAACTAAGGAATCATCTTCGTTTTTGAGTTTCGTACCCGATACATCACTTGGACAGCGCGAATTTTCTAAATCCAAATCCTCATATGCGGACATTGGTAGCGAACGCTTCATCGTACGATGTCCACATATGCGGACATTGGTAGCTAGCAAGTTAAGTGCCCCTAGACCCCCCTGTCCACACAACTTTTCAGTATTATTAACATTTCTCACTCCCACCCATGCAATGCTCTGCCGTCAGAACATTACAGTGAAAGTCTTATGGTACTCTCTGTGCTGGTGCATAAATGTGTCAAAGGATCCTATGGCACTGTCCCTTAATAGCTATGTTTGAAGTGAAGGAGTTAAGAGAGATAAGATAATGTTGCTTAAAGCCCAGCGGGCCGCAAAGGGCCATATCAGGGCTGTCACCACGTTAAAATGAACTCACAAGTAAGTACTTAAAGAGAATAAGGTTATCATGAACAATAAAACTTAACACCCACACTCGCAAATGAATAGTCCCTTGCAACAGTATTCCTTTGCAATTGCATTGGATATTTCCAGTTGATGTATGGTTGTGACTAAGAACAGTTTTTTTGTGTTTTTTTTTATAGGTCCCATGGTGGGTCATGTTGGGGATGGTAACTTTTCACGTCTTCTACCCTGTAGCCCCAAATGACCCTGACCAGTTGAAACGCATCAAGGAAGTGACCCACAACATGTGCCTGTGAGTGTTCAGTCTGTGGCATGTCGCCTGTCTGATGTGCTTTTGTGTGCTGGGGTGTTTCTTGCTCCCATGAGATGTTTGTTTCACACATCCAGAGGTATTTCCATGACTCAGAAAATAAAACTTCCATGCATACCTGCAATAGTGTATATCTCGTTTGAAATGAACATAAGCAATCATGAATGTCTTCACATTTACAGACGTATGTGAATGTGTGCATGTATTCATGGTAGGCACAAATTACACTATGCTAATGGCTTAGCAGAGTGGAAAGTTTAAGTTTACTGATCTTTAGTTACTTATTGATTATTAGTAAATGATAACACTTACGCCAGAAATAACAAAATGATGCTTAGCAAACAAAAGAAGTGCAGACAGTGCATTTTTTTTCATTGTGGACAGGGGTGTGTAGATTTGGGGGTGTACTGCTTTGTTGTTGTTTTGTTTACAAAAGTTTAAACGGTTGCATGATTTTACTTTTTCTTACAGTCCAGACCATGAGACAAATCACTGAACTTAAAGGAGATCAAAACATTTGTAATCAAGACAACACTATTGATTATGCAAAACAACAAACCAGTTTCAAATTCCAGCCCACTGCATGCATCTGCACCAAAGACACGCAGAGTGCCAGCATCTGATCTGTGATTTTGAATTTAATGACCGCAAATCTTCAGGGTCATGCATGTCTAAACAGTCAGTTGATTGCAACTGTTATATGCTGTGTGTTGATGAAGGGAGGGTGAGGGTGTGTGTGTGTGTGTGTGTGTGTGTGTGTGTGTGCGCGTGTGTGTGTGTGTGTGTGTGTGTGTGCATGGGTGTGTGTCAGTATGCGCCCTTGTTTGTAGATGCATGGTACTTACTGCAGAATCCATCTTCTTATTGGTTTCATGTATGTTTTCTCAAACCTTTTATGTATTTGTAAGCACTTTGGGCTTATGATGTAAGGTTAAGCACCGTGAATGATCATTATTATTATTATGACAACGATGATCATTGCTGTCCAGTTTGGCCATGGATCTGAACGGAACCTGCACTGGGGAACATGGCATAGGGCTGGGAAAGCGTGCCTTGCTGGAAAAGGAGATTGGACCTGAAGGAATGATTGCTATGCAGACAGTCAAGCAAGCATTTGACCCCAACAACATTCTGAACCCGGGCAAGGTGTTCATGTGAATAGATTCATCTGAGTCATAATGATATTTGGTGCTTACACTGTGAACTTGAATGCCAAATGGGAACCTGAACATAGTGAAGTGGATCAGTACAAGCTGGATCGGAAGATGTTGATGCTGATTGCTACACAGACTTCTGTGTCCATCAAATAAGGATTGACCTCATTGTGTTGTGATCTGCTGTGATTCATTTCTCATTGGTGGTACGAGACAGGTGATTCAGGACTGATGATTTTTCTGGTGAACATCTGTTGAGTTTTGGATCTTTTTCGGAGGAAATCAGACTATACAGCTGCTGTAAATCCATTAAACCTTTCAGATAATGCTTGGCAAATATCTGCTGCAGCTAAAGACTAGAAATGTTGCCTCAGAGTCACGATGACTAACGCAAGTCAATTGAGTAAACTCCTCTTTTGAATTTATTATTTTGCTTGACCATAACCAATCTGAAAACCATAGTCCTCGGAGCAGGCAGGACAAATAGATCTGCCTTTGAAAGGGATTACGATGGTTCCCTCAGACAGCTAGTGAAGAGTTTTCATATCTATAATATATTTTCTTGATTTCATGTTCCCACCAGTTTCTCCATCTTCACACCACCCCCCCCCCACACACACCCACCCACGCCGTCTCCCTCCCTTAAGTCCAAATCTTTGCCAAGTCATTACTATGAAGACAGTAGAGTTGTTGGCCTGCGCTTGTTTTTCCCACACTATTAGATTGTTCGTCTTTGTATTTGTCTGACTTTATTCAAGCTTAAAAGGCTGTGCCAGTCTTGAATAAAAGTTACTCTGTGTTAGGTTTCCTTATGGGAGCAAAAGTTACCCTGCTTGTTCATAGTCCTCAGTTGTAACAAATTAATCAGAATGAGACAAGTCAATAAGAGTATTTGGTGAAAGGTGGTTCAAACATGGGAAATTGAAGGGGGTTGGGGTGGAGAGATGCAGAATACAATGTAAGGTATAGAATCTATATTAGAAATGGTTGCACTTGTGATAGGCCGACTGTAAGGAGAAATACTTGCAAAAATAGTGCTATACAGTATCGTCCAGTGTTGTAATTTAAGGGTATGGTCTTCCAGTTTGTACAAGTGCAAAGAGTATTTGACTGCAAGCTTTGTGCTCTTTTTCAGTTTTTACTAATATCATTTTTATCTCCTCGTTTTGGTCTGTGATAATGAACTATCTGCCATAAAATTTCTGTCTGTTAGGTTTTGTTTTGGAGAGTAGTAACATCACTTTTTTTTTTATTGCTGTTGTTGTTGCTTTGTTTTGTTTTGTTTATTTGAAACTTTGATCAAGGGGGGATGAGCAAGGAGACATGAACAATGAAAGGACATGTTTTGTTTTCGAAAAATGACAGGCGAAATTATGTTTTGTAACTGAGTATTTATACAATATAAAGAAAAGGACAAATAAATGGCTTTTGACTAGTCACTTTCAGTATGCAAATGCAGGTATGTTATCAGTATAAATGGATAGACTGTATGCTTCCATAGAATATGCCCTCAAAAATAACAGAGATAATGCGTCAGAAAATCCAGGTTTACAAAATGAAAACCATTACACCATAAGTAATCATGATTGAACAGTAAAGAGTAGAAAACATTGCAAAATTTCGAAGCATAGAAATTTAAAGCAATTGCAATATAAATATCATAAAGAATGGAAAGATTTTCTTATGCAAAGGTGAAAAGAAAAAAGAGAAGTGACACAAATACCAGATTGTTTACAGGTAGGATCTTCAATCAGAATGGGGTTTTCAATCTGTACTGACAAGCAAAACCACCAATAATTCAGGCTACATCATGTTAACAAAAAGTTGTGTTTGTTATGTCTTCTGTATCATGAAAAATCAAAGTAACAAATTGTGGTTTGAAGAGAAAATTATACATGGTTTAGCATTGTGTTACATGGCGCATGTAATTGTGTAGTAATGTGATCATTTATCTTAAGAAATTGTTATTATTATTGCATTTGTAAATAAAAGAAATTCATATTGCATTTCTCACCCTTGTCACATACTGCTTGTCAAGTTCATTTTGTGCATTTACATACTCAGGAGAGACTGAGAAAGAAGACCTTTGTGTCTAATGGACTTGTATTTCTCCAAGCACACACACACACACACACATGCATGTGAACGCTTATATGCACAAACATTCACACACACACACACACACACACACACACACACACAACACACACACACACACACACACACACTGTGTACATACACACACCCTTGTGTTCAAGCCTAGCGGACCTTGTAATAAAGAGCCCTGGCCCTGAAAATGAATGGTCCTTAGGGCTTAAATCGGGTTGGGGTTGTAAATCTTATTGGCAGAGAAAAAACCTAGTATAGAGACAAAAAAATTAAAATTCCAAGAAAAAATAAAG
Source organism: Conus betulinus (assembly GCA_016801955.1). Lineage (NCBI taxonomy): Eukaryota > Metazoa > Mollusca > Gastropoda > Neogastropoda > Conidae > Conus > Conus betulinus. Next base: position 6,507 of record JADBJO010023398.1, read on the forward strand.
CAAAGAAAAACAATTTGGACATCTTGAAAGGGAAAATGAAATGAGGCATGGAACAGTAAATGTCAAACAAATAGGGCAACTGTTGTTCCCATGAAGAAAAAAAGTACAGGCCCATAGCTCCAAACAAATGCTGCTTATGACACCCAAATCCCCTAGCAAAAATGACAAACACAGAGCACACTGAGCAAACAAGGAGACACTGTGGGAGCAAGAGTTACGTTACTTGTTTGTTATTGTACTGTCTTGGGTTGTGAGATTCAATATATAAGAAAAATCAGACAAGGGTCCAAAAAGCCCATAAGAAACGGACAGTGTAACATGAAATAACATACTATGAAAATTATCCAAGCAAGGCAATTTGATCCTGTGTCATTATCCTCATGTATGGACAGGGATGAGGCTTGGTCGCCAACATATCTTCTGAGTTGTAGAGTATCCTCACTTATAGATGCCAAGGTGTTAATCCTGTTCTTTATACAGTTACTGCAGGTATGCAATGAACATGCACTATCGTGACACATCCATCCCTCATTTAGGAGCAAGTGCACACTGATCTTGTCTTGAAGGCCATGGTCCAAGATGCATCAACATGTAACACATACCCCTGGCCATCATTCATGGTTACTGTTAGGCTGATGAGGGGAAACTGGAAGCCGACAAAATGGAAAGAGCAGAGCAGACAGTTAATATGTCCCTTGTCGCTGTATCTGATCCTGCGGCATCAGGTTCTAAGTCCGTCATTATCTTGGTATGAATTCAATCCTTGACAGAATTTTTTTTTTTTTTTTTTTTTTTTTTTTTTTTGCTGTCCTATCTTCTCGTGCCACCTCAGTGGCACTGTACCCACGCCGCTCATTCCAACCGGGCCTGTCCACAGCCACAGCCCGACCCCATCCACGACAAGCCCTGTCCACCAGCAATCCATAGGGAGCAGCAGTCAGTGTCAAGTCCATCAAGAGGCAACCCCACTGGAGGAGACCGTTTGTGCAACTGCTGCTGCCAAGAGTCATTTTGGTGGTGCTCAGTGGTACCTGTTCTGATCCAACAAACGCAGAAACATCACACCTACTAAGCCGCCGACTACTGACGATTTATAATTGCTTAGGCGGAGTGGCTGGCATGAGTGAGCTCTCTCTCTCCTCCGGAAGGTGCCACCATATTTAGTCCTGACAGCCCGCATGAACTTGCTGGCAGCTAGTGACGCCCTGACAGAACCAAACCAAGGCCATAGACATGAAGAGGGACATCGAAACTGAGGTCAAATGAGAGCAGGGGTATGAAGGGCCACAGAATTTAAGACCTTTATAGACCCCTCTACTTTCTCTCTGATCGATGAGAGTGAGGATGATGAAGTTGATGCTTACGGATTCTAAAACCGGTCTGACGATTGCATGAAAGGGCTGTACTCTACGCTTACTTTCATAATATATCCGGGGGGTCAAGCAGGCGCCCAAAAGATACAAGCAACACTCTCAGAGACGCATCCAGTAAGTGGATGAAAGCTGGACTGTGTCGTCCAGAAGTCTTTGCAGTGAGACCTGTCTTTGCACTTTGAGGCCTGGGCAGAAAAACTCAACTTTGGGTAGGGGGGCGGGGTTGGGGCAGAAAAATCCCCACATGGCTCTGATGGGAACTGAACCCAGGACCTCTCAGCCAGAGATATCCCACAACGTTGACTAGTTTGCTAGGTGGCTGTTTTCTGGTCTGAATCATATTCTCCCCCACGCTTGTCTCCAAAAACAGAGCCTGAACTAAATAGTTTTCCCTTCCCTGCTCCTCTCAGTGCCTGTTCTCTCTCTCTTCTTTCACGTTGCTCTATCTGCCCAGAGGGAACAGGCGACAACAACCTGAAAACACTGGCTTAGTTTTCAAAATGCCTTTATATGCATGCTGATACGCCAGGTATCAACCTCTCACATATTAATTGTTTCCGTTGTCCAACTGTATTCCAGGCGTAGTTGTAGTATGCGTCCTGACAATACATTTCTCAATCATCGGCTGTCCATCTTTGCCTCCAGAATGACAGTTTTATGAAGAAACTGTACACCGACTTGCTGTTTCATATTTTGGGGAAAACCTTATCTGGGTTGTTGTTGATTGCTGTGGTCAGAGGATTTAAGTGGCTCAGTTACCCTTGGCTTCTGCTTTTGGCTAATAAGACAGGATATCAATACACATTGATGACGGAACAGACAACTCATCATATGTCATCTCTGGAACGAAAATTACAGGAACGAACATTACTCTAGCTCCTCCCCTCTCATCTTTCTCTCGTCTTTCCCGCCTCTATCTCATCTCGATCTTCCTCCTCTGTCTCTCTCGAATCTCCTCAGTACGAAGTCATCTCCTCTTTATCTCCTCTCTCTCTCTCTCTCTCTCTCTTCTCTCTCTGCTCTCTGCCTCTCTCATTCTCTCTTTTGCGACAGGGAACGTGGTAGTACTTTGTGTGTGTGTGTGTCGGTGTGTGTGTGCGTGCGTGCGCGTGTGCGTGTTGTTGGTGTGTGTGTGTGTGTGTGTGGTGTGTTGCTATTTTGGGGGTGTTCTTTCTTTTTCTTTGTTGCACAAGTGTTTTAAACAACGTCAGTATTTTCTCAAAAAAAAAAAAAAAAAAAGCAAAACTAACAAGGTATAGAAAAACCAATTGTCAAGAAAAACAAAAAAAAAAAAAAATCCCAAAAACAAAATCTGAAAAAAAAAAAAATAAGAGAGACAACAAAACTCTAGTCAGACCTATAAATGGTTACATTTCTGATGCTATTTATAGAGAACCAACCAGTGAAAACTTTTTTTTTTTCTTATAGTCTAGGTTTTTAAAATAATAGATATACAGCAGCTTATAGATTCGGGAAAGTCCTTTTTAATTAATTCTACATAATTACGCAAATCAGCATCGAAGTTGACAGTTTTTTTTAAGTTTACACATGCGATTTTTTCCATGCCTATCTTTTACATAATGTTATGAATACACTAAGATGAGGGCTGCTGTATGTTTTTGTAAAACTGACATTCCCATGACGCCCCAGTTCACACTAAGGACGGATATTCCGGAATGAAATCAATGAAGTTCTGGATGGACAACAGTCATCAGTCTCTCTATATTTTTTTTTCTTCCCCTGTCTCATCTGAACCTGAACCATTTCAGTGGAATTACCCCCCACGCACCTCGTTACGGCCCCCACCCCGACCCCTCCGGGCCCTCCCCCTCCCCCCCCTCGCCCCCCTCCCTCACCCCCTACCCCCACCCCCTCATACCCCCCTTACCCCACTTTGGTGGCATACCGCAGGACACCATCTACTAAGCCCACTGGCTGACAACAATGATTTCCTTTCTCGCAGACAGCCTCCAGCGTGAGTGAGATTAGCGCCCCAACCCCCCCCCACCCCCCTCCCCCCTCCCCCCCCCCACCCCTATGCCCCCCCCCCCCCCCCCGCATCCCTTTCACCCACGTTTCCAGAGTGCGCCACTATGTTTCGTGCGACGACCGTCCCCATGAACTCGCCGACACACCGGCGACCCCGACACGAGCTCACCTGCGGCACCACAGGTGGAGAGGAGAAATGAGATCAGCACGAAGAGGATTGGAGAGGAATGAGATCAGCACGAGAGGATTTGGAGAGGAATGAGATCAGCACGAGAGGATCAGCACGAGAGGATTGGAGAGAGCAAATGTGATCAGCACGAGAGGATTGAGGAAATGTGACACGAGAGGATTGGAGAGGAAATGAGATCAGCACGAGAGGATTGGGAAGGATGGAAACGAGAGATCACCCACGAAAGGATTGGAGGAAGGAAAATGAGATCAGCACGAGATGATTGGAGATGGAAATGAGATATTCAACCAGAGAGGTGAGAGGAAAATGGATCAGGGCGCAGAGAGAATTGGAGATGGCACTGTGAGCATCGCACGAGAGGATTGGATAGGAAAATAGAGATCAACAGAAGAGCTTGAATTGAAGGGCAGAATTTGAGCTTTTTTTCTTTCTGCAGATCGCTGAGGATGAGAAATATGATTCTGTGGGGTCTCGTTCGGCTCTGAAGCGATGAGACTGGAGTTGCAGGGCTATGCGATCTACTCTTTCCTTGGATGGCACGAAGCATCCGCCAGGCCTGAGAGATACTTTCCGCTGATTTTTTTTTTTTTTTTAAAGCAGGGACTCTCAAAGACCGCGTTCATTAAGTGAAATAAACAAAAAAAAATCTTGGTACAGTCCTTCCCAGTTGAACGTGTGGCCAACCTTCAAGCTCTGTGTGGGGCCGGTCAGGGCAGCGAGAACTCCAACAAATTGAATGTGTGTCATCAGCCTCTATGTGTTGCGTGTAACCTAGACAAACGGCTGTGGCAGTCCTGGAAATTGTGTGCTTGAAGTGTTCGTCAGTCTCGTATCCCGTACCGCAATATACAGTGCACGGGCCACGCAGTACTGGATGTCCTTCGGATAAAGCCAACATTATAACAGCAAAGTGTGGGAGCTGTGTGTCTGAAGTTCTAGTGACATTGTATTTAGCTTTATACCAGGCTGCCATTCGTGTAGGGTCGCTTCGACTGCTCTATTCTTATGTCGTTGCGCATTTGTTAAGAGCAGCCATCGATTTTGCGAACTTTTGTCGAATTCGCTGGCATGCAATAGGTGGGAATGTTGTTAGTTCTCCTTCATTATCATCTCTTCTTCTCGTCAACCACCGAATCTCCGAAGCTCTCATAGCCTACACCTAAACTCATCATCGTCTTGCGTCTTCGGCACACACACAACACAGCACACTACACACACACACACACCACTTACACATTACTAGGCGTTTTATGATGATTTGCCAACCCGACACATGGTGTCTATTCTATGCCGATGGAGAGTGGAATAAGAGAGTTGGAGGTGTGCCGTAGAAGTATTCGTAGAATGAAGTTTGTGTGTGTGTGTTGTCTTTGTGTGTGTCGTGTGTGGGTTGTTTTGTATCGCTTTTCTTTTCTTGTTGTCTTTCTTATGCTTCTTCTTCTCTGTCTTCTTCTTTCTTCTGCGTCTTCTGGTTTTTTCTTGTCTTTTTTTTTTTTGCTTTTTTTTTTTGTGACAATCGCGTTCGCGCAACTTCGAGGCCTGTCGGTTTTTGTTTAAATCTCTTCCAAAGGGACCATGGCCGCGGGCACTGGGGTATGTAAATGTCAACAAAACTGATTCTCGATGTGAGAAAATGCGCTATCAATCAGGGGCTGTCTCCCAGTACGATGGGCATTTTCCCATACTGGAGCTGTGCACAGGATACTCAGGTGTCCAGACGCCTCATGCCAGCAAGCACCTCAAGCTGAATAGACACTCTTGTTTTGCTTGCTGCATGGCGATTGGGCCCATACTCTGGAGAATAAGACTAGGTGGTCTGATTCTACGTGGTGGCATATCTTTTCGAAGGTGAAATAAAATGCTCTTTACATTTTGACCGCGGGGTGTTTAGGCAAGATTGACTTTCCGTTATTCGTCGAGGGACATTAGTGTTGTAAACAGTGTGGAAGTTTCGCGGCGCCGCGCAGTGTTTCAACCAGATCTTATCGCATAGAGCATACATAACTTTTTTTCCAACACATGTGCAAAACTCTATCTGCTCTCTCTCAATCAATCCTCTAATTCTCTCTCTCTCATCGTCATCTCTATATATATATATAGTATATGTTAAGAAGTTAAGAGAGAGAGTGTATGTGTTGTGATAAAGAGGAGAGAGAGGAGAGAGCGAGAGCGTGTGTGTGTGTGTGTGTGTGTGGTGCAGCCGCTGTGTGATGTGTGTCGTTGTCGGTCGCATCGGAACCGCGCGCGCGCGCGCGCGCGGGTGTGGTGTGTGTGTATGTGTGCGCGCGGCAGCGCGGTGTGTGTGAAAGAAAAAGAAAGAAAGAGAAAGAGGAGAGCAAACTAACATGCCAAACCAAAAAAAATCGTCTGGGGTTACAAGGCTACGGCTATGCTCATCTCAAGGGTAAACGATCCTGCAGTTGTTGAATGAATCTTTTCAATGCATTATCATGCCACACGCTGATGCGAAAGCATTAATTACTAGCTGTAAAGCCATATCATTGTATATATTGCTCACGGTAAACTATTTGTCCATACCCCAACAATTTATGAAGCTAAGAGAGAAAAAAAAAAGCCTCACTTTGGCAGCTACTCACAGTGATGAGTGCTGACGGATAGTAGCAGAGGACGCAGGAGGCGGTGGTTGTGTAAGGCCGAATATAGGCCAGGGTGCATGTTAGGGAAGCAGGGGGAGAAAAAAAAAAAAAAAAAACTGGCTTACATTACTCGATGATTGATCGAAGCTAGTCCAGCGATACGCATTTCTGTCCGATAAATAATTTCCCGTCAGATTCCTTCTCACAGATTGCCACTCGCGGGAGCTTGTTCTAAGGGCAGCCCCTCAGGCGCATGCGCAAGGAAGTGAGGAGCGTCTGTCTGATTTCCTAGAGCGGTCAGGGAAATTGAGGGGTTTGGCTGGGGGTGGAGGCTTTGGAGTACATTGAAATTATTTAAATATGGCTGGAATTAGCATGAGCCGCAGATGCTGAAAGCCTCTACTGTCAACGTCACTGGCTATTGACAATTAGTAGCCGTAGCTGGCGAAATCTTTGTTGTGCGCGCCGGCGTTTTACATGCTGGATTTGAAGGAGGAATAATGCATTTTATTGGGAAGACGTAAAGCAGATTCTCGAAGACAGTAGTAGAGATGAGTATAATATATAGGGAGAGAGTTTTCAAGTCATTCCACGGCTTCGATCCTTGGAAAGTCTTCTACTTAATTTTAGCGTTGTGTGAGGAAAAGAATTGATTTTGTTGAGCGGCTGTTACTTGCTTACACACACTCCCCCTTCGGCCAGTTCTCAAGGTGCTTGTCGTGGAGAATTTTTACCCGCTGTCTGGAACATGCTTGACACCTATGTCATTCTGGTCACTCGTTTTGACTTAATATACCCCCGCCCCCTGGTCCTAACCCATATACCGGTCTATCCCACCGGGCTTCTCTATTTTTTGTGTGTGTGTGTGATGTGTGTGTTAAATATGCAATACAGTTTAGCTTGGTTTTTGTCTTTGTATGTCAGCATGTTAGCTTGCTGTTTTGTTTTTCTGATCTTTCTTAAAGAATATCAAAAAGAAAGTTTTAATCGTCGAAGCACTCCTCGGCCATACCGGTACTATGGGTTAACGTGATTTCAGAGACCACACACATTTGGGCGAATTTTTAAAAAATTGAAGTAAGAAATATCAGGAGGAGGTTCTAGAGGATTAAATATACTATACAGGCAAACCCAAACGGGGGTAGAGTGATGCCATCGATGACACAAAACACTAATAAGTGTTGCAAGCGATAGGGGAATAGGTCTTCCTCTGCCAAACGCTTCGTCAATCATGCAGACAAATACCACAGTCGAGTGAACAATACTTTCGAACGAAATCCGACAGGCATACATTAATCTTCTCAGCACTACATAACACTCACACTGTAGGCCGTTGGGGAAATATGCTGTTGCAATGAGATTAGTGCAGCAATTTATCATACAATGCACGGTGTTTGGTTTCGGGACTGTTCTGCACGCATCCGCAACGGGGCCCTCAGGTTAAATGGTGTGGTTAAGAAGCGGTGAATGTCATTTTTTGTTGTATAAAATTTTTAGCCTGTTCCAATCTTTGAACTAATGTATCAAGCTAAACGTTCAATGTGTCCTCTAAGTTCGGGTCCTTAATAGCCTATAAGATTAGGGCTGCCATGTTTTTTGGGAACGTGTGAGGGTAAGGGCCTGTTTAATTAAAACTGAAACTCAAGTTGTTTCTTCTTCTTTCGTTCACCGCTTTGTTGTCGACAGTATTTCGGTCGGTAGCGTCATTAGGTAGGTAGCTTCTAGACCGAGAGGGCATCGACACGTCGGGCAAGGTTTTAGATCATTGATTTGTCGGTCGCGAACCGTGCAGAAAAACCTGCACGGAGGGTTGTGATAAGCGTAATGGTTGTCCACCTCCACGATCAAAGCCGTAACAGTCTCGATTCAATAGACACAAGGCACGTCGGACCTGGAGGAGGCTGCATGCTGTTAGGGCCAGAAGAATAGAGGCATCAAATGATAGCTGAGCAGGCTCGAAATTGTCTGGACGGAAGTGGATGGCCTGTAATCTAAAGTTCTGGCGTCACTGGCTCGTCGCAGGCTGTGAACGACTGACCGGGCCAGCGCATTTGCTGCTCTCTCGTTCTCTCTTTCTCCGTCTCATGTCTTCGTGTTCTCCTTTGTTTTTGTTGATTTGTTTTTTTTTGTGTGTCATCTCGCCCGGGTTCATCTGTGGCATTTTCCTCGCGGCGGGGGGGGGGGGGGCCTCTGTTCTCGGGGCTAGAACCTACGTCTCCATTATCACAGCCAGAAAAATCAGCTCAGGAGGCAACAGACTGCAGCAGCTCGCAGCCTACGATGAGACCTGATGAAGAGTATCTCTTTTCTTGCTCTTGAGGCGGTATCTTCATTTATCCTTGGGGATGAGAAGCTTAGCTGTTTATAAAGCTCAAAGAATTTCAATGGGCAGAATAATGGAATAATCTCTTCGCTTCGCGTCAGTAGCCATTGGCTAGTGCTACTACAATACTGTAATTCAGTTATTATTATTGTATACTGGCTGTTATGCCATCATCATCGTTCATCATCATACATCATCATCATCATTGCATATTCTTAAAAGCTTGCTTCGCTATCTTCTGCTTGCTTCTGCTTCCTCTTCCCTCGCTCCTATCTCCATCCTGCCTCCTCCCTCCTTCTCACGACGAGGGATGTTTGTCTCGCTAATACTCGAGTGACTTCGGCAGTGACAAAGCATATGTCACAAAGACAGGGTTGAGTGGTTTATACGGAACTGTATTTTTGGTGTAATATCCCTGCACAAATAAGGATTGCCAAGGCGCAGGATGTTATGAACGTTTCCCTGCGGTGCTGACGCATCGTGAGGATCAAAGCCTCTTGTGGAGATTGGATCTATTTCGGCTTGAAAGGCTCTCTCGCTTGGGGCTCTCTTCTGTCCCAGCATGTAAAGTGAGTATGGCCCTGAGTCCAGTTCGGGGAAGGTTAAAGGTGCGAAAGAGAGAGATGGGCTCGCGGCTTCCATATGCCTATACCCGAGTATAGACGGGAACCTCTGATCACTTCGTTGTCCTACGCAAATCCCTATGGGAACTATTTTTTTTTTTTTTTTTTTTTTGAAAATTGTCGGCCATCCACTGGCGAGTTCCACCTCAGAGGCAGTGCACCACGCACGCGCGGCCATACTATTGCAATCCGACAGCCCCGTCCACCAGCCGCGGTCGGGCGTCCGCCAGCACGCGCTACCGGCACTGACAATCCACGAGGGAGCTGAGTAGTGTCAAGTCGTTCAAGGAGGAACTTCCACCGGAGGATAAACACATGCACTGTTGGCTGCCCGAGTCATTTGCTAGGTGGTGTTTTCAGTGGCGTGCCTCGTTCTGATCTAACAATACTCAGTAGCACTACCTACTAAGGAAGCTCCTCCTCTACTGTCTGACAATATCTGCTTAGTTGGTCTTAGGTCGGCTGAGTGAGAGGCGTCTGGCAGGTGAGTGAGGCGCTCTCAGCCTCCAGAGCGGTCGCCACACAGCAATGTATATGCCGTCAAGCGAACTCCCTCCCATGGACTCGCCGATATCTCGATGACCGGCACCTCACGGAACCAAACTACCAAGGGCATAGACGTGATTTTGGTTGAGACTATTGCAGAGAGCAAGGTTCACTATGAAGCAGTGCATGAAGGTCCGATTATAATTTGAGACTGTTTTTTTTGTGGCTGATCGATGAGAATGATGAATGATTAAGGATGTATTGCTAACGGTATTTCGCATTGCGTGTCTACAGACCATCAATGACAGGGTGGCTGTACTCATACGTACTTAAGGCCTTTCATAATACGATTTATTACTCTCTCCGAGCGTCAAGACCTAGGCCAGAGTATACAGGCACCTGTCAGTGTTTGTTCCGAAATTTGAGCAAGCCACTTCCAAGATACAAAACCATCCCATTAAGTGGATTGAACACTCGACTGTGTGGGTTGCGTAGCAGTCTTGCCAACTGAGTCGCAGCAAACTCAAGCTCGTGAGATTAGGAGCCTGGTCGGAGGGCAGATAAAAGCAATAGCACATGACGTTCTGATATGGTATTCGAACCTCCGACTTCACCCACTAGTCCCCTAGCCTGGAGTGCGCCGCGACGCTAGAACTACATTCGGCTCACGCAGTCTGGTGGCTAACTTGTCTCTTTTTGTAAAGAAAAAAAAAAAAAAAAAAAAAAAAAATGCTTGCACAAAAGTAATAAGGCTAAGATGTGTTAAATTGCTTCTTGCATGTGCTTTTTTGGGGGCATGGTGTGGTTTTGGTTTAGAGCATAATATGGATTTTAAGTCTGGTCTGGGCAACATCTAAAGGGATTTTTTTTATTATTCGATGGCGTAGCATTCGGTATATCGCCATAAGGTTAGCAGCATTAACGGCCAAGTATCGAAACTGTGCCTGATATTGAAATTAACATATTGCTTAATACTTCACAATCGAGTAATGATGACGTGCTGGTCAATATGGCAGTGGTACTTATGGTCAATGGCAGTGCCATGCTAACTTCAGCACACGGAATAATAACACGCACAGACCACAGTCACTATCACATCACATCACGCACATTCACATTATTGACACGGTCGTGAAGAACACAGAAAGCACGGCGCGCCGCAGCGCGCACAAGCTATCCCGCACGCACTATCAAAACCGACAACAACACCCACTACACAGCCACACAGTACATCACTAAACAACACACAGCTGACTCACACACAACACACCGCCCACATCTACACACAGCGCACAACACACACAGCAACTGCATGCTCATCGTACATCACCAGCACGCGGTCGCGCTCTGGCCCGTCGCGCGCGTTAAGAGCCGTACTTTCTCGCAGTCGCGCACACACACACACTAAGCACAGCACACGAGCACAAAGTACCACTCGCACGATCAGTAAATGCAGGGCCTCCATGGCGCGGCACCGAGGACACGATAGCGCGACAATGTGAGTCGGACACTACAGACACACTCTGACACACACACAGCAAGCCACACTACCACTTATGGCACCACTTACGCGGCGCGCGCTGCGCGCGCTGTCGCATGCTATTTTCTTTCTATGTGGCTTTAACTCCATAGGTTTATCATTTCTTTGTTCAGAACCGCCACTGTAGAGTTTATAAGGTTCATCACGACCTCGCGCTGCTTAGCTGTTGTTTTAACATGGCTGATGAGGAAGGCAAACAAAACCTGTTTGTTTCACTGTATCGACTCTGAGTAAGTGTCAACTGGAGGCAAGACGCAGATTAGCTGTCCTACAGCGTAGTGGGTAGGTGGGGGTTTGGTGGGAGGGGTTGGTGGTGGCGGGGGAGCGTGGAAGGGGAAGAGGTATTGAGAGGAGCGTGGTAGAAGTTCAGGGTGGCGCTGGCGATAAAGGAGTGTGAAGGTGAACAAATATGAGAAAACTGAATTTTTTTTGTGTCGAAAGCCCGTGGGCACGACCATCTCGTTTTTATTGAACAAAGGGAAACTAAAACACGATCAAGGTCCGGGACGACATCAGCGCCTAGGCCCTAATCACAAGCTGACCTCAGCAAGGGGAGTCCATTTCAGCTTCTAGGCTTCTACCACTAGCTTCAGACCGGGGAGCAGCGGGCCGTATATTATTTTGTGTTGTTCCTTTTTTCTAGAGGGTGTTAAAAGCGGGCGCTGCCCATTTTCGATACATCATTTCGAATCGCCGCAGTGCCGCGACATCCTTTCGGCGAAAAGCTACTAAAAGTAAAGTTACTTCCAGGTTCAGTAGCATATCTCAAGGCAGCACCACGCGCCGGCGGCGCTAGCAGTCATCGTGTCAAACGCCACCTAGTGCGACCGCACAGCAACGACTCAGCGCCCATACGGTCACTCAGCAACTCGCACGTCAGAATCACACCATCACCCACCAGCACACATGCATCACAGCACCACATCCACACCCACACACCAGCTACAAGCCACATTTTTTTGCTGAATAAGGCCAGGATGTGTTACATATTACAGTACAATTCCACGTATTACTGAACGGCAAATCGGCAGCAAATGGATGCATCGACCAATTGCCCCGGCAAGTGTATCTGATATATAGAAGAAGCAGGAGAGGGGAGGCGTATCTGTGTTGGCTTAGAGGGGGTACGCGAGAGATGGGAGGTTTCGGGGGCAGAGGCGTAGGGAGTGAGGACAGGGGGCTGTGGTATAAGTAATGTGATGGGCCGGCTGGCGCTGTTGTTCGCACGTCTAAACTGAGCACGATCGCAGTTCATAACAACACTGTCATAGAAGGGAGGATAACTCTCATCTTCAATTCGTCTCTTGGCCACGTTAAGTTAATATCTATTTATTTCTTCTCATGAAATACTCTGTTCCCGAAATCGCTCTCTCATCTCCCTGGTGGCCGTTGCTTCTCTCTCCTATGCCGGTTCTTCGTGCACCGGGGCCGATCTTCACGGTCACTCTCTCTCATGCTAGTCGTCTGTGTGTGTGTGTGTGTGTGTGTGTGTGTGTGTGTGTGTGTGTTGCGCTCTCTGTCTTAGGCACTTCTGTGTGTTCAGTTGTCCCTGTCTCTCTTCTGCCGCCGTCTTCTGTAGCCGTGTGCACGTTGGGTAGCACGTTATTACCGGGCATCATTGCACACAGCATACTCGCCGTATCATAATCTCCTATTCTTCCTATATGTGTCCTCTCACAGTCTCTTCCTTAACACGCACACACCCTCAGCAGGGGGCTTCTCCCTCTCCCGCCCGCCTCCCCCCCCCCCTCTCAGGCACTATCCCCAATCGTCCTCCCCTGCAATGGCTTCTTCCCTTTTCTCTGTGCTTTCAAGCTGGCCGGGCTCCCGCCGACCGCCCCCGGCCCAAGCCGCACGGTCCCGTAAACCTGCCCTCCCCCCTCGACCCCCACCTTTGCCCCCCACCGTCTTCTACGCGCCGCCTCCCTCCCCCCCAATCCGGCCGCCTGCGGCTTACGGGACGGCATCCCGCCCTGCCGGCCCTTAAGTCTAGGCTGCCCCTGGCCCCCTGAGCCCGCCCTTCTGTGCTGTTAAACTAGTCGCGCTGTTTAAAGCGCCCCGCTCTGCCACCTCGCTCTAAACTGCCTCTGCCCACGCTCTCGGTGCCCCCGCTCCCCCTCCCCCCCGTTCCCTCGGGGATCCGGCCCAGTCCCGCTCCTTCGCCTCCTCATGTGGCTGATGTTGTGTTGGTTGGCGCGATCATCGGACCTTTACAGTGCCAGACATATAAGCAAGCATTCTTTGTGTTAATCTCTTGTGTCTGGGCCGCATTGGGAAGAGTCATGGGGGATGCGGTGGGAGGGGGGGGGTGTTGGGAAGGGGAGGCGGGAAGGGTGGTTCTTTGGCGGTTGATCTTGGGCGCCGGCACGGTTCGCTAATGAGTTTCCTAGGTGGGTGATTTACGATCGATGAAGGACGTGGTTTGTTTGGGGGTGGGCTTTGTTTCATGTGAGCTGTGATGAGCACAGACCAGGATTGAGTTTCACGCAAGGGGTCGAATATGAATGTAGGGGGCGCTTATGAATTCGCAATCATTATAGAGTAGTATTCAGGATTACTTTGTTTTTTTTGCTAAAAAAAAACTTATTTTTTTTTTTCTTTCTTTTTCTTCTTTCTGTGTTTCTTTCTTTTTTTTCATTTTTTTTTGGAAGAACCTTTTTCGTGGGGGGGGACAACGCTTGTACGCGTCTCCGTTCTCTGTTGCGCTGTTCTGTGTCTGCTTTAAACAGGCAGGGTCCTTCTGTCTGTCCGCTCACTCCTCGTAATCTGATGTGCCTCGTCAGATCTCTAGCTACGCCAGCACCATACCCCTGGCACCCCATTACCAGTTCCTTACACGCTACCGTTCTTCGCTTCCGTTTGTTGCACTTGTCTGCCGATGTCCTTGTAGCTGTCGACAGTGTCGCTGTTTTGCAATTATCTCCGGGGGGGCAATAGAAAGGGGAGATCATTTGGTTCAACATATGTGTGTGTTTAGTGTGTGTGTGTGTGTGTGTGTGTGTGTGTGTGTGTGTGTGTTTGAGTAGAGAGAGAGAGAGAGAGGAGGAGAGAGGAGAGAGAAGAGTAACGAGTGCTGTATGGTACTGTGGTGTGTCTCTTATTGACACGGCAGTAGCAGCAGACAAATTACAGGGGCGCTGCTTGTCTCGTCTTTTCTGATTATGTCCGATCTCATTTCGTACCGAAAGGGCCTAGGCGGCAGGGTCATACAAAAAGATATCTGCTTGCGAAGGGGGTACCGGACGGTTCCTGCATATATCAGTCTAGGGTACGAGTTGTCTCATATGTATTAACCTAATCATATACTGTTGTTCCCCCCATTTTTCATCTTCAATTTTTTTTTTTTTTTTTTTTTGATTCAAATTTTTGCCAGACGATCGTTAGTCGATAATGACTGCTGAAAAATCTGTAGCCTGCACATTGTTTTCTCCACTATCTACTATTTACATATTATACATTATGATACTATATATATTATATATCTATTATATACTAATATATATGTATTATATATTCATTGAAGATCACATGAATTTATAGCAAGTTAAGTACATAGTAAAGTCCAATATCATAGTCTGCTTCTATTTGGCACTTAGAATACTAACAGAGGGGAGGCCAGACAACAAATGTTTTTTGCACATTGTGTTTGTTTATGTTCATGGCGTTGACACGTAATAAAGGCAAACAATAATCGAATTTACGTAATATTGCTTGCAGCTTTTTTCACGTTTTTCCATGTTCTTGAAACGTTTGTAAAGAATGGCAATGACGACAGTCACGATTTTACTCATGCAGTGTGCGTAAATAAAGACAAAGAAATATCACAAAAGTTGAGTCTTTTAATGCCATGTTCTATACACTGTTCTTAGAAATACCTTAAACTTGGAAACGTTATATAAGGGCCGGGAAATGGCGACAGTCACACGATTAGTGTACGTGTGCTGAAATTCAATCCGTGTGTTAAAAAACGTATATAAAGGCCAAGCAGTGAGTTAAGTGTCACATGTTTTTTTTTTGAGTGTGAGTTTGAGGAATGGGTTCCCCCATGTGTTTTGTTTTTTTACAATGTACAGGACGGTCCAGTATATCATGGTTGTGAAAACATCCCAGAAAGGCCAGCATGGACGTATCCATTCGACTTAAATCTATGCAATATGTTTGTTTGCCGTCAGATTCTGGTTTCATCATAACCGTTGATAGTGCAGCCGAGCCCCGGCTAAGAGAGGCTGGAGAGGTGAGGGCATGCAATATCAGAGGTTCTTGTCTTCGTCATGTCTGTGAAAGATAATTAATGGCCGCAAATTACAACGGTATTGATTTTGCATGATGCGTGTCATACCATCATATTTTTGAAACGTTACGGTGTGAAAACAGTTGTGGATACTTGTAGTCGGATGCCAGGTGTAGTTGATTTTGAGATGTGCCTCATACTTCATGCTGCTTCATCGATTTGGATCAATTGACGTACGTGTACCAACATTTCATTGACGTGTAATGTGATTGATTTCACGGATGCGTGTAATACACACAGATTCCCGCGGATGACGCGTAAAACTCATGGGGTATTAAAACAAGAAGAATCATTCCCCGCGTTTTTACTTTTTTCTTCTTGTGTACACATGTTAGAAATCAAATCGAACAAAACTCTGCAGGTTGCTTTTCAATGCTGACAGGAAAAATGCAGTGAGTGAAACCTTTGATGGCTATCCTCCAGATGCTTCGTTACACGAACCACGGGTTTTTCATATTGATTGATTTGGACGAACGAACTGAACTGAGACTGTTTTCGTTGGAAATGAAGATGGTTTTTTTATAATCACAACACAAGAAGTTCGCACACAGATTGACTCTCACAAGCCTCATTCTCCCACGCTCCGATCTCCAGTCCCTCTCCTCCCTCATCCCTCTCCCTCATTCTGCCGCTCCTCTCCCTCCTCCTCCTAAATAACCGCTATGAAGGCCCACCTTTTACAAGTGTTCCTCTTTCGTTCGTCTCTGGCCCCCCTACTCCTCCTCCCTAACGGTGGCTCTGGGCCCATTTCTTAGGCGGTCGTCCTTACCCCCCCTGTCTCCTTCAGGCCACCCTGCTTGCTCCCCTCCCCTTCCCACCCTCCCCCTTTCCCCCCCCCCCCCCCCTCCCCCTTTGTCTCCCCCCCCGCTCCGCCCCATTGGGGCCCCCCCCCCACTTGGCTTTTCTCCCCACCTCACACGATCTGCTCCCACACAACACACCGCACATTCCCGCCAAGCGCGCAGCGCGACACCACACACACATGCATACGCACACACAGCGCGCTACATACACACACACATTCACATAACACACCCACATTCAACTCACTCCAGCCATCACACACCACAAACATACTGTATCCAATACCACAACAACCTCCGCATCCCATCGCCCTACTCTCTCCTCATCTCGCTCTCTGGTCCGGATGAAATTATTGGCGAGGTTGCTAAAAAAGATGCTGGTGAATCGAGTTATTGACTTCTTTGTTAAACTGTTTGACCACTTTGTGTTTGATAAGGGTTATTATTCTCCCAGATAACTGGAACAAAACTTATTGTCTTCAAAATTCTTATTACCCTTTATTTAAAAAAAGATAGTGTAGACGCGGTCCCGGGTATTTACAGATCCGATCCCGGTATTATCAGACTACTTCACTAGGTGGTACAAGCATTGAAAACTGTACAGATTCGCTATAGTAACACTAGGATTCAAGAATGGATATATTGTAGCTGCAATATACCACAGGTGAATATCAAAGCGGGGTTTACAAAGGGAATACTCTACCATTGATCATATAAAAACACATATCAACTTAAACACACAGGAACCATTTTTGCTTTGGAAACCGTAACACCTCTATGTTGCCTTTATTGACTTTGAGAAGGCTATTGACCTCCATAGAAAGAAACCTACTTTGGCCTATTCTGGTGTGAAAAATTGCTATTATAAGGAAAATTCTTCCTATGTATGTCATCTAGCATGTACAACTACCTTTCAAGAGGCTGGAGAATTCGCCATTTCTGGTGCAAAATTTGCTAGACTATATACAACTGACAATACCTTACGCCGTGGGTTAAAACAAGGAGAAGTTACAATTCCTGTGCTGTTCTCTTTGTGTGGGGTGTGTTGTGTGTGTGTGTTGTGTGTGTGTGTTGTTTTTGTGTGTGGTGTGTGTGTTTGTGTGTGTATATATATATATCTATGTACATAATACATTAGGAGCAAGAGAAGTGAATTTCGACTGGTGAGGTATGGTGCAATAATTTAGGGCGCATGAAGTATTTTGAACTATTCAGGTTATCTATTTGGGCAGATGATGTTAGGGGGCTCTTGCTGTCGAAACAATAGTTGGGGCAGTAGGGGGCAGGAGCGCTTGTAACTAATAGGTTCTATCCTGGGTGCGAGGCTAACAGGCCCACTTCGCAGTCTGAAATGTGAGTCTTATGCCAGCAAATAGTAATCATGGTTGTCTTTAGAAAATGTGGGTAGCTTGAGGCAGCTTAGGTGAAGCACTTGGGGGTTACAATGAATCATCCTTAGCGCCGTTTATTGTTCATGTTTATGTAAATCATTTTAGGGCATTCGATTGTTCAAACCCTGTTGAGGATTTATCTGGATTTTTCCTTTCCGAGAATCCTCGTTGCGCTGGCGATAGCAAAGGCATGCGTTGCTATGTATTAATGCAAAGAGGGACGTAAGATTTAATGTGTCACGTTCACTCTCGATTAGGTGTATAGCTAAGAGACCATATTTGATGCGCAGTTACCTTGCGTACTGACGCAATTTGTTGTCAGTATGGTGGCTGAATTGGGGGAGGCCAAGTTAACTGCTGCATTGCATGCACGGGCTCCTGTGAAAAATACATGCCCTCGTTCTTTGTTCTTGGAAAGATTTTTGGGGGTTCAAAATACAAGCAAAAACAAAAAACACCAGAATGATTCTGGTGTATGAAGGTCTACATTAGCTAACCTCTATTTACCATTAAATTCTGTTCTGCCGTTATTTGTAATGCATACATAGCTGGGTAACAGCTTGGACAAAGAAATGGATGAGTCATAGATTTACGCCAAAAAGCGGATAGACAACATGCATTTTTGAGTTAGACTCTCGTGATAAGACGACAAACCTGAAGGCGTTCTGACATTGCTCTGGTAAGTTATAGCATGTTTTGGTTTGGGGAGTGTGTGGCGTATTTATAACGCAAGGATGTTGGAGGGATAGGAAACTTTTTCTCCCGCTGACTTAAAAAAAAGACATAGTTACTTTGGGCTAATTGGGCGCAGAATGGGATTTTCATGTTCTAAGAACAGTGAAGGTGTCAGTGACCATGACACGTTTTGCACAATAAGAAAGGCAATTCGATTAGCTAGCATTTAACGAAGCGTTTGGAATCTATACAGGATCATAATGTTCAAGATATTATCGACCACAAGATTGCAAATTGGGATTCTATCAGATAGTTTTTTTAGGCATAGATGTGCGATTACAAACACACTATACGCTGCCTGTTGATTTAAGTGTCAATGCTGTGCGCATCTGTGTAAAGAAGAGTAAGAGGAGAGCGTAGTAGTGCATTTTGGGGGTGCACCCTGCGGGTTCTTTGCTAAGCGAGATATTGAGGAAACGTTATATACATCTAGAGAATACTTATAGTGATTTTTTCCAGTCTTTTGCAGTATCAAGTTTAGTATTCTAGTTTTCTTTCACTCGATTAAATGAAGAATCTTCAGTTTCAGGTGCTGGAAATACTATCAGACTACCGTTATAAGCATTAAACATAAGCATTTTAGTATCGTGCTATTCTTGTTTCTTATTGCATGGTATATTGTAAATCGCGTTTTGTGGACCGTATTAAAATATTGACTGAAATCGGGCAGATTTCCAGCACCTCTTCACTGAGGCCTATTTTGAATGAAATATCCGTTATTCCCGTCTCTGTCCTCCCTTTAGATTCGGCGTCTCTTCTGCTTCTCCCGGCTGTCAACCTCATCATCTCATTCATCGTAGCAACTCTGCTCCGCATGGCGTCTGCTTTCTCAGGCATCACATTGCTCTCGTCCCGCCCCCCCCCCCTATCGCCATACGCGGCCCCCCCCTCCTCCTCCCCCGCCCCTCTCCGCTCCGACCGGCCCTCCACACGCCTTCTCACAGCCCCCCGGCCCCTCCTCCGCCTCCTCTACCCCCCCCGGGCTCTCGTCTCTCCACACCCTGCCCGCTTTCCGGACCCCTCCCCCCCCTCCCCTCCGAGACCTCCGTCATGGAGGCCCCGCCTACCACCTTTCTCTCTCCTGCTCTCCTCTCTTGAAAATTCGATTGCCCCTCTATTCGATCTCTCGGACTCTTCCTCAGTCGGTCTACTAAAGCACAGAACACAACATTGGGAAAAATTATCTTCATCTGTCCCAGCAAACGTCGTGTCGCGTTGTCACCGAAAGCAGACGTGTGCATCATCTTCAGCTGGGGTTTGGGTCAGGGTATCAGCGACATACAGTAAGTCCAAGATCAACCTTTTAAGGTAATTAATATGGCATAGTTAGTCTCACGTAATACGTGTGTGTGTGTGTGTGTTTGTGCTGTGGGAGTGTGTGTGTGTGTGTCTGTATTGTGTGTGTGCTTGGCGTGGGTACTGGCGTTGGTGGCGTCTGTATGTGGTGTGGTGTGGTGGTGTGTGTGTGTTGTTGTGTGTGTGTGGGTGTGTGTGTGGCCGGGGCGCGCGCCGCGCAGCGCTAAGCGCGTCAAGCATAGCAGCGCAGCGCGAATAATACATTTTGTACACCAACCATTGCAGTGAGCAACTCATTTCACTCGCTTCTCATCTGCTTTTCCTCCGTGATATCTCGAGCGGCGACATGCTCCTCTCTCTTCCAAATTCTAAAGTGGTTAATCATCGGCACTAAGAGCAATGGCGGCACACGTTTACGTGTCAAACGCTTGATCATGCCCAGAGATAGGCCCAAAGCAAATTGTAATTCACGTTGTTATTT
>JADBJO010023399.1:0-7500 GCA_016801955.1 Conus betulinus
AAGACGAAATCCATTTTATGTTCAAGTGCCTATTGTACAATCAGATCAGAAAGTTGCATAAATTTGACGAGAGAGAGAGAGAGAGAGAGAGAGAGAGAGAGAGAGAGAGAGGAGAGAGAGAGAGAGAGAGAGAGAGAGGTAGCGTCAGACTACCAATTTGCCCTTTTTAAATCTTGATATTGATCACTATCGTTATGAATGTGCCACCCACAGCCATTCATTTGATACAAACATACAATCATTGAATGACGTGGCTAAAAATACCAACTACCCATAGTCCCCCATCATACTCACGCCTTCTCTGTCTACCACGGCCTCCCCTACCCCCACGACCTCTCTGGCGCTCCTCTCGGCCTCTGACCACTATCTGAACATCCATCCGTGTCCATTTCGTTTTGCCTGTGAGCAGCAAAGATGAGATGTTTTTCGTCTTCGTTAACAACGATGGGATGAATTCTATATCTTCGTCAACAATGACAGCACAGCGTATTCACAGTCCACAGAATTTATAAACATCGAACAGAAAATCAAAGAAGAATGTCAGGACAGATGTCTAACCCTAACCCTTTATCCTGACATGTAAATGGTCGGTGATAGTGATGATTTCATTCGTGATTATAATAATGTACAACAAGAACATCATGATTGTGCTGGTGTACGAATAAATGCACAAGTATGACAACATTTTTTTTGTTTCACCAAATGAAATGCACAAGTATGACAACAATATTTTCTTTGTTTCACTGAATGAAATGCACAAGTATGACAACGATACTTTATTTCACTGAATGAAATGCACAGGTACGACGATAAATTTTTTTTGTTTCACCAGTTTGACAGGTTTGCTTTATAACTTCTTCGCTGTTGCAAGTTGCAAGTTTCTGTCTCGCTGTTGCAAGTTGCAAGTGTCTGTTTAGCTGTTGCAAGTTGCAAGCTTCTATTTTTCGCTGTTGCAAGTTGCAGTGCTGTTTAGCTGTTGCAAGTTGCAAATTTCTTCTTAACTGTTGCAAGTTGCAAGTTTCTATTTCGCTGTTGCAAGTGTTTGTTGAGTTGTTGCAAGTTGCGAGTTTCTATTTATCTGTTGCAAGTTGCAATTTATAAGTTAGCTGTAGCAAATTACAGGTTTCTATTTAGCTTTTGCAAGAAGCAAGTATGTATTTAGCTATTCCTACTTTAAGTTGTTCGTGGAATTCTTTTCCATCATGGGTCAGTATAGAATCTTTACCTTTTTTTGATCTGGTTGATCCTTGTCCCTCTGCGATGTGGACCACATCACCTTCATCGACAACGTTGACCACATCAACTTCATCTACAACATTGATCATATCAACTTCATCTACAACATTGACCCTATCACCTTTATCTACAACAATGACCACATCACCTTCATTTACAACATTGACCACATCACCTTCATCTACGACACTGACCACATCACCTTCATCTACACACATTGACCACATCACCTTCATCCACAACATTGACCAAATGAATTTCAACTACAACATTGACCAAATGAACATCTACAACATTGACCCAATGAACATCTACAACATTGACCAAATGAACTTCATCCACAACATTGACCAAATGACCATCATCTATCATTTTCTTTGTATTAGGATTACTGCGTCAGAGAGTGAGGGTTTGTTATGAATGGGGTTTGGTTTTGTTTATGGTTTGTTTAGATTTAGGTGGTGGGTTAGATATAAGGACACTGTAACATAGGGTAACAGAGACACAGTGAAAAATAGACACGGTGACATACACATGGTTACAGAGACACAGTGTGGCATATAGACACGGTAACATTAGGGCGTAGTGCAATACAGAGATGATCCCTATAAAACATTTCATCGACGTAACTACTTGCGCAGATCAATGTCCAAATTTCAATTCATGTTATGGAATTATGACGGACGACTGGAAACAATTCTATCAAAGCTGGTTATACTCGTCTCAGATTTTCTTCATAGTGTGATTGGGCACACACACACACACACACACACACACACACACATGCGCGCACGCGCGTACACACACACACACACACACACACACACACACACACACACACACACACACACACACACACACGCACACATTGACACTACACACACATTTACGCTACACTACACTACACTACACTACACTACACTACACTACACTACACTACACTACACTACACTACACTACACACACACACACACACACACACACACACACACACACACACACACACACACACACACACACACACACACACACACACACACACACACACACCACTTCTTCTGCCCTCCGCACTCTTACCAGGTGATGAGGAGCCCTGACCACTGTCAGCTGCAGGGCCGTCTCCATGGTCCTCCTGCCACAACTGACCATCGTATTCCGCACCTCGATTCATGTCCTGAGGGTGACATTCATGGAATCAACAGTATTAACTTTGTTGATCAGTGACACGCACACACACACACACACACGCGCGCGCGCGCGAGCGCGCACTCACGCATGCACGTTTGCATGCACACACACAAACACACATATGCCTGTATGTACACATACACACACACATGTGCATGCTCGCATGCACGCACATATACACACATGTACACACACGCTCGCACGCACGCACACATACACACACGCTCGCATGCACACGCACACATACACACACATGCACACGCACGCACACACACAACGGCCCGGCCACCTCCACCAATCTCTCTCTCTCTCTCTCTCTCTCTCTCTCTCTCTCTCTCTCTCTCTCTCTCTCTCTCTCTCTCCCTCTCTCTCTCTCTCTCTTTTCCTTCTTGTTGCAATACATTTTCATGTGTTGCCCATGAAGAACAAATCATATTCACCTTTTCTGATGAACGATCCATGAGGTCTGTATTAATCTGCAAAAACCAAGCAGCGATTGTGCATATCGTGCATAGTAAAGTTAACGTCAGTTACAATCACATATCGTGCATGGTAAAGTTAACGTCAGTTACAATCACATATCGTGCATAGTAAAGTTAACGTCAGTTACAATCACATATGGTGCTTAGTAAAGTTAACGTCAATTACAATCAGATATCGTGCATTGTAAAGTTAACGTCGGTTACAATAACATATCGTGTATAGTAAAGTTAACGTCGGTTACAATAACTTATCGTGCATAGTAAAGTTAACGTCGGTTACAATCACATATCGTGCTTAGTAAAGTTAACTTCGGTTACAATCACCACATCTCGTGCATAGTAATTTTAACACCGGCTACGATCACATATCGTGCGTAGTAAAACTAGCGTCAGTAACAATCACATATTGTGCATAGTAAAGTTAGCGTCAGTTACAATCACATATTGTGCATAGTAACGTTAAGGTCGGTTACAATCACATGTCGTGCGTAGTAAACTTGACGTTGGTTACAAGCACAACAGCAGTCATAATGATGATGAAGTTATCATTCAGGTATTGGAACCTGTCTAGGCTTTTCGTGTTCTTGATAACAGTGCCAAAGTCAATTGTGTTACGTCATTGAAGCGTCGCCTTATCATTCTGACCATACACAAAAATTTAGCCTTTTGCCTTATTTTTTTTTAATTTTACATCAAAACCACGTTTTTTTTTTTGCGTTTCAAATGTAAAGAAACAATGATGAAAATGCGTAAAAAGGGTTTTATTATTTTTTAAATAAAACTATTGAAGAAAAGGGACTCATCATTATTCCTAAAATGGGCGTTTAGTAGTCCAGCAGGGACAACAGGAAATCCGTCGTCAGTATTTAAAGAGAAAAAGAAAAGTAAAAGTCTGCATTTCCAGCATATGAAAATAAACTGTCAAGTATTAGTTACATACGAATTGCTCAGCCAAAGCTCAGCTGCTCCCTGTGACATTCAATCATTAACAGACAGCCAGATGCCAGAGCTTGCAGCTTCACCATCATCGGTAACATGCTGTCTGAACTGTGCCCTTCATGGCAGAAACAACGGCCTAAATTTCTAAACATCTTGGTGTAGAAAAACAACAGGCTACATTTCTTAACGTCTTGGTGTAGAAAACAACAGGCTACATTTCTTAACGTCTTGGTGTCGAAAACAACAGGCTACATTTCTTAACATCTTGGCGTCAGAAAACAACAGACTACATTTCTAAACGTTTTGGTGTCGAAAACAACAGGCTGTATTTCTAAACGTCTTGATAAAGAAAACAACAGGCTACATTTCTGAACGTTTTGGTGTAGAAAACAATAGGATACGTTTCTAAACGTCTTGATGTAGAAAACAACAGGCCATATTTCTAAATGTCTTGGCAAAGGACAACAGCCCACATTTCAGAAAACAACAAGCTACATTTCTAAACGTCTTGGTGTCGAAACAACAGGCTACATTTCTAAATATCTTGGCGTAGAAAACAACAGGATACATTTCTAAATGTCTTGGTGTAGAAAACGACAGGCTACATTTCTAAACGTCTAGGTGTCGAAAACAACAGGCTTCAATTCTAAACGTCCTGTCAGAGGACAACAGCCTACTTTTGTAAACATCTTGGTGTAGAAAACAACAGGCTACATTTGTAAACGTCTTGATAAAGAAAATAACAGGCTACATTTCTAAATGTCTTGGTGCAGAAACAACAGGCTACATTTCTAAACGTCTTGGCGTAGAAAGTTTGCTTCGCCAGGAAAAAAAAAAAAAAAAACGGCAAACTGAATTGTCACAGCTGTGAAGTATACAATATAAAGTCAACCAAGATGCCCTAAAGAGGACATGCTTTTCTTACTGGATCATTGACCTTTCAATACTGGACAACAGCATGTTTTAAGTCACTTTCATACCTCAACAAAGCTGAAGTTAAGGATTACCCTTTTACAACAAATGTCAGGGAGTAAGCTGCTTCCTGAAAACAAAATGTGTAGAGACTGCGTGCTCGTGATGTGTAATGTGTAATGTTCTGTTTGTTTCTTCGCTTCAACGTGGCTTTTCAACCTGAACAACAATCTAGGAACAGCTACGGTCCGACTCCGTGGTCTTCAAAGTTATCCCAGCGACACCGTCTATGTCACTGACGGGGAGGAACTGGGACAAACCTAGATTGCCACCGTTTTAACTTGGTTTCGGAACACGTGCAGCAAAATAACAATCGACCTGACACAGTGTGAATGAATATAACGTTTGGTGCGTCTTTGAAAAAAAGACATTCCTAAATTTTGTTTTCGTAGACAAATATAGCACCAAAACGACCCTGAGAAGTAAGTTAAAAGTCTCTAAACGGTGAAACTCGGCGTTAAAATAAAGACTTCCCTAAATCTATACTGAAAAAGGATGCACAAGTCTTACTTTATTTCCATACACGAGAATCGATGGAACGTTAGGCAAATAATAATGGCATACACAGTGGTAGTCTATTTCACGATCTATAAAATGAATACACTTCACGGTCTATACAATGAATAAACTTCACGGTCTATACAATGAATAAACTTCAGTCTATACAATGAATAAACTTCACGGTCTATACAATGAATAAAAAACTTCAGTCTATGCAATGAATAAACTTCATGGTCTGTACAATGAATACACTTCACAGTCTATACAATAAATAAACATCACGGTCTATACAATGAATAAACTTCTCGGTCTATACAATGAATAAACGAGGTATCAAATAAAGAGAGAAACAGCCCGCGATTTTAACAGGTTCACTTTTCCAAACGATATCAAAATTACAATGAAAATTTGTAAATTCTGTCTTTGGCAAAAGTCAGTACATTATGTCTCACACATAATTAGAATGTTTCTGATCAGAAATTACGGAAGACCTGTTTCATATCTTCTTAGTCTTTTATGAACGATGGTCTGTCCGTTGGATACTTTTGGCACACGTGCAATACAGCTTATCATTGAGACTCTGCACTTTTGATTATCATAGTCTAACTGACCCCACAAAGGCTTTTCATAGCTACCTAAACTTGTACAGGAAAAAAAAATTGACATATTTTGATCCAGTCAGATCATCCCTGCTAAAATCATAAAATGTAAAGAAAAATGTGATGTTCTGAATTGGTGAAATCATAAAAAAATAACATCATGAAAAGGAGCAAACACTAAAAACAGAAACAAACATTCAAAGAAAATGATAACATGGTGGATACATCATTACATCCTCATGACGGGTAAAACTCAGCTCTGCTGAGAGCTCCAGAGATTCCTTTTGACTTTTTTTATCTCCAGATTTCAAGAAAACATAAAGAAATAAAGATAACTTTCGTGATACCACAAAAATCCATTCAAAAGCTAAACTGGCAAACATGCTGAATGACTCGCCAGTATCCACACTGCACGTTGGCTACAATGGTCACTACCTAGTCGCCAGAGTAAAACACCAAACCCTGCACGCCATGGCAGGCGATGAGAAATAAAGCTGTAGAAGAATTTCCGGAACAAAACGAGGATAATGATCCACAGAGGCAGAAAACAGCCGACGACAGCAAAGAAAGACAACAATTAAAAAAGGCAAAGGCACAGTCGATGACAGACAAGAGAAAGTAACTGGCACAGAACTTCCACAAGACAGAGGGAGTAGTCTCAACTGAAAGAGCCCTTGGTATCCCCACGGGGATTCTAACGAACAGAAATCGAAAAACAAAGTAAAACAAAACAAAACAAGCAAATACCACCACCAAAAAAAAAAAAAAAAAAAAAAAAAAAAGCAGAAACAGAAAACCTTAAACTCAGAAAGGAAAAAAAAATTGTCAAATGGCTCGTCATGGCCAAGTTCCACATGTCATTGAAACAAAATCCTCTTTGTCAATCATTGACAAAACCCAAACATAAAGGAGAGAGAGAATATAAAGCGCCACTTAACTTGACCAGGAAAATTGCTCTAAGTTTGGGAAAACTGTGGAAGACAACTACTGGAAAAGACCACCCTTACACTGGTTTGACGACAAGTTCTCTAGGAAGGTCCCACTCACCTCAGTCGTCAGACTCAAGCAGCTGTTTGTCGTTCTCCTGATGAGATCAAATCTGCCGGAGAACGGAGGGACTGCAGAATTTATAGGGATTTGGGGAGGGTGCTTACTACGCCAGAGGAAGCAGAAGTTAGCCAGAGGACTAATAGTCCAACCAATCCAATCCAACACCAGTGGAAGAAAACGTCAGACTCAACAGTGGAGAATAGTGCAGAACATTTCTTTCGACCAATCTGTCAATCGGACGTGAAGAAGATAGGCGAGAGAGGAACGGATGGTGTCCTTTGGTTCGTTGTCCTGATTATCAAGATAACAGGCAGCCGGCGAATTTAGATGGACTGGCAGCAGATAATCCGCTTCGAATGTTTACAACCTAATCTCTCTCTCTCTCTCTCTCTCTCTCTCTCTCTCTCTCTCTCTCTGGGACTATCTGTCTGTCTGTCTGTCTGTCTGTCTGTCTCTCTCTCTCTCTCTCCTCTCTCTCTCTCTCTCTCTCTCTCTCTCTCTCTCTCAAGAAAAAAGCCAGCCACCGTAATGGC
>JADBJO010023399.1:17500-26623 GCA_016801955.1 Conus betulinus
CTGAAAGACATGAGCCTCTGCGGACAGCTGTGTCCCCTGCTGCTGCTCCTCGGCTGACTGCACATCCCCTGGCAGTGGCAGCAGTGGAGACAGCGGCCATTGGTCAGCCAGGTCCACCGGCCTCAGCCACTGCAGGTCATCGGACACAGTCACCTGGTCCGTCAGCTGGGCGGCCTGGGACGTGGAGCACACAGACACGTCATCAATTCAGGTAGACACGTCATCAATACAGGCAGATACGTCATCAATACAGGCAGACATGTCATCAATATAGGTAGATACGTCATCAGTGCAGGTGGACACGTCATCCATATAGACAGACACGTCATTAACACAGGTAGACACGTCATCAATTCAGATAGACACATCATCATGGGCATTGCATTTTAACTCTGCTTGTCTAACAGCCCTGCTTGCCTTCTGACGTAATTCAGGGGTGCAAAAAGAAACGGAACAATTCTTGTTGGCTGTAGGGGCAGTCCACTGAGAAGTCTTAAAGAGACAATGAATGTTTTCCAGCTGGTTTGCCAAAAAGTGAATAGAAACCTGATAAGCACAGGATTGTATGTAAACCTAAACACTGAAATAGATCGCCGTTAACGATAAAGCCGATGCTATATTAATACCGACCATATAGATACATTAGAAATGTTATCGGTATATTTACATATGGAATTTGAAAAAAAATGCAAGTTGACTCTTTCGTGCGTTTTGAAAAAAAATATTCTTCATACTTTGGAAAGGGAGACTACTCACCTGCATAATGACCTCCTGGTTACAGGGTCAGAAGGGTCGCGGCGGATCAGCGACCCCATGCGGGGAAACCCTGCGATGATGGTGATGTGGATCCAGCCGTCCACGTCCATATGTCGCCTGAGGAATACATCCTTAATCAGGTTCCCCGACTAAAGTAGTATTCCCTGTACATGAAAAAAAAAACTTTTCAATATATTCTCTGTTGACATATTCCAGAGCTATAGAAGAAAAACGGTGCAGTTTCCACATTGTCAAAAATATTGAATGGTAATGAATGCAGAAGAAACCGGGTGCTTCTTTCTACATGCGACTTGAAACATACCACAAATTCTGCTGCCAAATATATCAAGGGCCCCCACCATTGAAGAAAAAGCTCATTTAACAACCAAAATTTGAAGGAAAAAAAAAAAAACAAACAAACAAAAGCAATGATATTTGGCGAAAAAAAACTACTAATACAAAAGAAATCTTTAGGATATCGAAAAGACTATACTGCACTGGAAGAAATCCAAAGGTTTAACGAGTGCACACGGTAGACTTGAGGCTGTCTCTCTGACGTTGTGGGGAATAATGTCTGATGTGGCTGCCGGCGTGAGTGCCCTCCCCTGACGGACCAGCTGAAACAGAGCACAGACATTGAAAACCATGTTGAACTTGTACAGACGTTCGTTACCACGGAATTCGACATGTCCAGCAGATCCACTATCTATCTATCTTAGTCCTGATGAGGCTCTTTGTGGTCGCTGGGCTGTGGGGAACAACTTACATCGAATCTATCTTTCCCCTTATCTATCTGTCTATTGATCTATTTTTTGTCTGTCTACCGATCTATCTGCCTCAGAAGACCCATCATTCCATGTCATTTAGTGACATACTGAACAAGAAACACATTATACTTAGCAACACATTTCATGGGTCAAACAGAAAACCAGCATGCTGTATTCACTAGGTTTCTGTCTAATCCAGCTAAAAGCTATCATGTTACTGGTTTTCAGAACTGAAATATAGACGTAAATTTGAATGGATACCGAAACGAGATACCCATTTGATGGATGTAAATGAATGCCGTATATTGGTAAGCTTTAAAATTGAAACTTATATCCTACACATGATCTTTTATCTCAACACAAAACATCCCCAACTTTTTAAAATTTGGAATGGTGAATCACTCCATGTTGCATAATAATTACAGTTGAAACAAGGTCATATATATAAGTGGGTACTTGTCATTCCTAAGTTAACAGAATGACAAATATCTCTCGAGTCTGTAAACCGATGTCAAAATAATAAATGACACGTTCCTTTCTTCTGCACTTGACAAAGAAAGGAGCTGGCTGTCCACTTCATTAAAACCTTTTTTTTATCCCATTCATTTGAAATGAGGGCACGCTAGTTTCATACAGACACTGATAATAGCAAAACTGAATGTGACATCGCATCAGAGATAACTATCAAAAGGAAAAAAAAAAAAACATTACCTAAAAGAAAAAAGGACATACGTATACACATCAGCAGCCCACACAAATATACAGAATAGAAAACAGAGAGAGAGAGAGAGAGAGAGAGAGAGAGAGAGAGAGAGAGAGAGAGAGAGAGAGAGAGAGGTAGCGTCAGACCATCATTTGCCCTTATTAAATCTTGATATTGATCACTATCGTTATGAATGTGCCACCCACAGCCATTCATTTGAAACAAACATACAATCATTGAATGACGTGGCTAAAAAATACCAACTACCCATAGCCCCATCATACTCACGCCTTCTCTGTCTACCACGGCCTCCCCTACCCCCACGACCTCTCTGGCGCTCCTCTCGGCCTCTGACCACTATCTGAACATCCATCCGTGTCCACTTCGTTTTGCCTGTGAGCAGCAAAGATGAGATGTGTTTCATCTTCGTTAACAACGATGAGATGAATTCTATCTTCCTCAACAATGACAGCACAGCGTATTCACAGTGCACAGAATTTATAAACATCGAACAGAAAATCAAAGAAGAATGTCAGGACAGATGTCTAACCCTAACCCTTTATTCTGACATGCAAATGGTCGGTGATGGTGATGATTTCATTCGTGATTATAATAATGTAGAACAAGAACATCATGATTGTGCTGGTGTACGAATGAAATGCACAAGTATGACAACAATTTTCTTTGTTTCACCAAATGAAATGCACAAGTATGACAACAATATTTTCTTTGTTTCACTGAATGAAATGCACAAGTATGACAACAATACTTTATTTCACTGAATGAAATGCACAGGTACGACGATAATTTTTTTTGTTTTGTTTCACCAGTTTGACAGGTTTGCTTTATAAGTTTCTTCTTAGCTGTTGCAAGTCGCAAGTTTCTGTCTCGCTGTTGCAAGTTGCAAGTGTCTGTTTAGCTGTTGCAAGTTGCAAGCTTCTATTTCGCTGTTGCAAGTTGCAAGTGTCTGTTAGCTGTTGCAAGTTGCAAATTTCTTCTTAACTGTTGCAAGTTGCAAGTTTCTATTTCGCTGTTGCAAGTGTTTGTTGAGTTATTGCAAGTTGCAAGTTTCTATTTATCTGTTGCAAGTTGCAATTTACAATTTAGCTGTTGAAATTACAGGTTTCTATTTAGCTTTTGCAAGAAGCAAGTATGTATTTAGCTATTCCTACTTTAAGTTGTTCGTGGAATTCTTTTCCATCATGGGTCAGTATAGAATCTTTACCTTTTTTTTGATCTGGTTGATCCTTGTCCCTCTGCGATGTGGACCCCATCACCTTCATCGACAACGTTGACCACATCAACTTCATCTACAACATTGATCATATCAACTTCATCTACAACATTGACCCTATCACCTTTATCTACAACAATGACCACATAACCTTCATCTACAACATTGACCACATCACCTTCATCTACGGCACTGACCACATCACCTTCATCTACAACATTGACCACATCACCTTTATCCACAACATTGACCAAATGAATTTCAACTACAACATTGACCAAATGAACATCTTCAACATTGACCCATGAAACAACTACAACATTGACCAAATGAACTTCATCCACAACATTGACCAAATGACCATCATCTATCATTTTCTTTGTATTAGGATTACTGCGTCAGAGAGTGAGGGTTAGTTATGAATGGGGTTTGGTTATGTTTATGGTTTGTTTAGATTTAGGTGGTGGGTTAGATATAAGGACACTGTAACATAGGGTAACAGAGACACAGTGAAAAATAGACACGGTGACATACACATGGTAACAGAGACACAGTGGCAGATAGACACGGTAACATTAGGGCGTAGTGCAATACAGAGATGATCCCTATAAAACATTTCATCGACGTAACTAATTATGCGCAGATCAATGTCCAAATTTCAGTTCATGTTATGGAATTATGACGGACGACTGGAAACAGTTCTATCAAAGCTGGTTATACTCATCTCAGATTTTCTTCATAGTGTGATTGAGCACACACACACACACACACACACACACACACACACACACACACACACACACACACATGCGCGCACGCGCGTACACACACACACACAAACACACACACACACACACACACACACACACACGCACACACATTGACACTACACTACACTACTACACTACACACACACACACACACACACACACACACACACACACACACACACACACACCACTCCTTCTGCCCTCCACACTCTTACCAGGTGATGAGGAGCCCTGACCACTGTCAGCTCCAGGGCCGTCTCCATGGTCCTCCTGCCACAGCTGACCATCGTATTCCACACCTCGATTCATGTCCTGAGGGTGACATTCATGGAATCAACAGTATTAACTTTGTTGGTCAGTGACACGCACACACACACACACACACACACACACACACGCGCGCGCGCGCGCGCGCGCGCGCGCGCGCGCACTCACGCACGCACGTTTGCATGCACACACACAAACAGACATATGCCTGTATGTACACATACACACACACATGTGCATGCTCACTTGCACGCACATATATACACATGTACACACGCTCGCACGCACGCACACATACACACACGCTCGCATGCACGCACACATACAGACACATGCACACGCACACACACACACACAACGGCCCGGCCACCTCCACCAATCTCTCTCTCTCTCTCTCTCTCTCTCTCTCTCTCTCTCTCTCTCTCTCTCTCTCTCTCTCTCTCTCTCTCTCTCTCTCTTCCTTCCTGTCGCAATACATTTTCATGTGTTGCCCATGAAGAACAAATCCTATTCACCTTTTCTGATGAACGATCCATGAGGTCTGTATTAATCTACAAAAAACAAGCAGCGATTGTGCATATCGTGCATAGTAAAGTTAACGTCAGTTACAATCACATATCGTGCATGTTAAAGTTAACGTCAGTTACAATCACATATCGTGCATAGTAAAGTTTAACGTCAGTTACAATCACATATGGTGCTTAGTAAAGTTAACGTCAATTACAATTAGATATCGTGCATTGTAAAGTTAACGTCGGTTACAATAACATATCGTGTATAGTAAAGTTAACGTTGGTTACAATAACGTATCGTGCATAGTAAAGTTCACGTCGGTTACAATCACATATCGTGCGTAGTAAAGCTAGCGTCAGTTACAATCACATATTGTGCATAGTAAAGTTAGCGTCAGTTACAATCACATATTGTGCATAGTAACGTTAAGGTCCGTTACAATCACATGTCGTGCGTAGTAAACTTGACGTTGGTTACAAGCACAACAGCAGTCGTAGTGATGATGAAGTTATCATTCAGGTATTGGAACCTGTCTCCTAGGCTTTTCGCGTTCTTGATAACAGTGCCAAAGTCAATTGTGTTACGTCATTGAAGCGTCGCCTTATCATTCTGACCATACACAAAAATTTAGCCTTTTGCCTTATTTTTTTAAATTTTACATCAAAACTACGAACTTTTTTTTTTTTTTGCGTTGAAATGTAAAGAAACAATGATGAAAATGCGTAAAAAGGGTTTTATTATTCTTTAAATAAAACTATAAAAAAAGGGACTCATCATTATTCCTAAAATGAGCGTTTAGTAGTCTAGCAGGGACAACAGGAAATCCGTCGTCAGTATTTAAAGAGAAAAAGAAAAGTAAAAGTCTGCATTTTCCAGCATATGAAAATAAATTGTCAAGCATTAGGTTACTTAAGAATTGCTCAGCCAAAGCTCAACTGCTCCCTGTGACATTCAATCATTAACAGACAGCCAGATGCCAGAGCTTGCAGTTTCACCATCATCGGTAACATGCTGTCTGAACTGTGCCCTTCACGGCAGAAAGCAACGGCCTAAATTTCTAAACGTCTTGGTGTAGAAAACAACAGGCTACATTTCTGAATATCTTCATGACAGAAAACAACAGGCTACATTTCTAAATGTCTTGGTGACAAACCAGGCTACATTTCTGAACGTCTTGTTGTAGAAAACAAGCTACATTTCTAAATGTCTTGGCGTCAGAAAACAACAGGCAACATTTCTAAACGTCTTGGCGCCAGAAAACAAACAGGCTACATTTCTAAACGTCTTGTTGAAGAAAACAACAGGTTACATTTCTAAACGTCTTGGTGTAGAAAACAACAGGCTACATTTCTAAACGTCTTGGCAGAGGACAACAGCCCACATTTCAGAAAACAACAAGCTACATTTCTAAATATCTTGGCGTAGAAAACAACAGGATACATTTCTCAACGTCTTGTCAGAGGACAACAGCTACTTTCTAAACATCTTGGTGTAGAAAAAAAGGCTACATTTCTAAACGTCTTGATTAAGAAAAACAACAGGCTACATTTCTACTGCTACACGTCTTGATGTAAGAAAACAACAGGCTACATTTCTAAACGTCTTGGGCAGAGGTCAACAGCCTACAGTTTCAACAGCCTACAGTGCTAAAAAAACAACAAGGCTACATTACGTCTTGGCTTAGAAAGTTTGCTTCGCCAGGGAAAAAAAAAAAAAAAAACGGCAAACTGAATTGTCACAGGTGTGAAGTAGACAATATAAGAGTCAACCAAGATGCCCTAAAGAGGAGATGCTTTTCTTACTGGATCATTGACCTTTCAATACTGGACAACAGCATGTTTTAAGTCACTTTCATACCTCTACAAAGCTGAAGTTAAGGATTACATTTTTTAAAAATGTCAGGGAGTAAGCTGCTTCCTGAAAACAAAATGTGTAGAGACTGCGTGCTCGTGATGTGTAATGTTCTGTTGTTTCTTCGCTTCAACGTGGCTTTTCAACCTGAACAACAATCTAGGAACAGCTACGGTCCGACTCTGTGGTCTTCAAAGTTATCCCAGCGACACCGTCTATGTCACTGACGGGGAGGAACTGGGACAGACCTAGATTGCCACCGTTCCAAGTTGGTTTCGGGAACACGTACAGCAAAATAACAATCGACCTGACACACAGTGTGAATGAATATAAACGTTTGGTGCGTCTTTGAAAAAAAGACATTCCTAAATTTTGTTTTCGTAGACAAATATAGCAGCCAAAACGACCCTGAGGAGTAAGTTAAAAGTCTCTAAACGGTGAAACTCGGTGTTAATATAAAGACTTCCCTAAATCTAAACTGAAAAAAGGATGCACAAGTCTTTTTTATTTTCATACACGTTAGGCAAATAAATGGTATACACAGTGGTAGGCTATTTCACGATCTATAAAATGAATACACTTAACGGTTATACAATGAATAAACTTCAGTCTATACAATGAATAAACTTCACGGTCTATACAATGAATAAACTTCACGCTCTGTACAATGAATAAACTTTCACGGTCTATACAATGATAAACTTCACGGTCTGTACAATGATAATAACATCTCGGTCTATACAATAAAAAAACTTCTCAGTCTATACAATGAAATAAACGAGGTATCAAATAAAGAAACAGCCCGCGATTTTAACAGGTTCACTTTTCCAAACGATATCAAAATTACAATGAAAATCTGTAAATTCTGTCTTTGGCAAAAGTCAGTACATTATGTCTCACACATAATTAGAATGTTTCTGATCAGAAATTACGGAAGACCTGTTCCCTATCTTCTTAGTCTTTTGTGAACGATGGTCTGTCCGTTGGATACTTTTGGCACACGTGCAATACAGCTTATCATTGAGACTCTGCACTTTTGATTATCATAGCTTAAACCGACCACGCAAAGGCTTTTCATAGCTACCAAACTCGTACAGAAAAAAAAAAAAAAACATATTTTGATCCAGTCAGAGCATCCCTGCCAAAGTCATAAAATGAAAAGAAAAATGTTGTGATGTTTCTGAATGGGTGTGAAATCATAAACAAATAACATCCTGAAAAGGAGCAAACACTAAAAACAGAAACAAACATTCAAAGAAAATGATAACATGGTGGATACATCATTACATCCTCATGACGGGTAAAACTCAGCTCTGCTGAGAGCTCCAGAGATTCCTTTTGATTTTTTTTTCACCTCCAGATTTCAAGAAAACATAAAGAAATAAAGATAACTTTCGTGA
Source organism: Conus betulinus (assembly GCA_016801955.1). Taxonomy (NCBI): domain Eukaryota; kingdom Metazoa; phylum Mollusca; class Gastropoda; order Neogastropoda; family Conidae; genus Conus; species Conus betulinus. The sequence continues at coordinate 25,762 of JADBJO010023399.1, forward strand.
TACCACAAAAATCCATTCAAAAGCCCAAACTGGCAAACATGCTGAATGACTCGCCAGTATCCACACTGCACGTTGGCTACAATGGTCACCACCTAGTCGCCAGTGTACAACACACCAAACCCTGCACGTCATGGCAGGCGATGAGAAATAAGCTGTAGAAGAATTTCCGGAACAAAACGAGGAGAATGATCCACAGAGGCAGAAAACAGCCAACGACAGCAAAGAAAGACAACAATTATAAAAAGGCAAAGGCACAGACGATGACAGACAAGAGAAAGTAACTGGCACAGAACTTTCATAAGACAGAGGGAGTAGTCTCAACTGAAAGAGCCTTGGTATCCCCAACGGGGATTCTAACGAACAGAAATCGAAAAACAAAGTAAAACAAAACAAACAAATACCAACCACCAAAAATAAAAACAAAAAAAAAAAACGAAAACAGAAAACCTTACACTCAAAGGAAAAAAAAAAATTGTCACATAGCTCGTGATGGCCAAGTTCCACATGCCATTGAAACAAAATCCTCGTTGTCAATCATTGACAAAATCCAAACTTAAAGGGAGAGAGAATAAAAGCGCCACTTAACTTGACCAGGAAAATTGCTGTAAGTTTGGAAAAACAGTGGAAGACAAGTACTGGAAAAGATCACCCTTACACTGGTTTGACGACAAGTTCTCTAGGAAGGTCCCACTCACCTCAGTCGTCGGACTCAGGCAGCTTGTTTGTCGTTCTCCTGATGAGCTCAAATCTGCCGGAGAATGGAGGGACTATGCAGAAATTTATAGGGATTGGGGGAGGGTGCTTACTACGCCAGAGGAAGCGGAAGTTAGCCAGAGAGGACTAATTGTCCAACCAATCCAAT
>JADBJO010023400.1:0-5000 GCA_016801955.1 Conus betulinus
AGAAAACAAGGAAAAAATGTAAAGGTAGAAAGTGGAAAAAGTGGAGTTGGAGGTACACCCACACACAACACACAACACACCCACACACACACCACACACACACACACACACACACACACGCAGACACACACACACGCAACACACAACAACACACACAACCACACACACACACACAAACACACACATCACACACCACGACACAGTCGTAATGTTTTTTCAAACGAAAAGATGCATGCATTTCAGCTCCTTCAACCACTTCACCAGAAGCTTGCAACACAGTGGCTGGGGCCGGTCCCTGACTTGAGTCCATTTCCACAGTACTGAGCGCAGACCAACCCCCCTGTCCAAGAACTGCCTCCAAGTCTGACCAATGACTGTTGTCCCAGAATCCCTTGCCTTGCCTTGACCAAGGCTAGCCGCTCCACTCCTGTATACTGTCTGACTATTCCTCATTTTGCCTGCCTCTGCATTTCATTCCCTCGATTGTCCCTTGGAGGATCATTTTAGCCAGTCCGTCAGATCTCATGATGGGGTCATACCATTTTTGGCTCGCACATCTGGACGTTAGGAGTTCTTCAGATTCTCCTCTGTGTTCTTTGACTGTCTTCTGCACATTGTCGTTTGTGACACGATGCATATAGGAGATGTCTAGGGTCTTACGATAGCAGTTCATCTCTGTGGTCTGGATCTACTTTTGTGTTCTGTTGTGAGGGTCCGTGACTCGTATGCAAAGAGGAAAATGGAGAGGACAAGGGTGAGTATAAGCCAGATTTTGTGCTTCATAGTAATGTGTCCCTATATCGTCTTGAGCCTTACGAGTGCTGACGTTGTCCGTAGATACAGCGGTTAGTTAGTTACATTTAATGAAGTATAACGTCCACATGTAAACCTTTGGTAATAAAACAGACGTGGATTACCCTACAAGAAGATTGAGAAAGGAGGACTTCTTTATACTACAACCAAAATGGGCAGCAACGATGGCAATGTTATGTTTGGCACCCGCGTGATTCGAACTCGCAACATACGACTGCGAACAGGGTACTTTACCCACTGAGCCACCTGGCACCACTGAGAAACGTGAATACGACGGCTGATCCAAAAGTCTTGTCAGTGAGGCTGCCATTTTTGAACGGTTTGATTCTGATTCTGATTCATATTGTTTACAGCCCAACCGGCCACAAGGGACCATATCAGGGCATTGATCTCGTCAAAGTTCAGTCCCCCCAAACATTCGTTTTAGAAAAAAAAAGCCTCATCGACCCAGACTGCTTGAAATACGCAAAAATAGTTCAAATGTCTTTTCGTACATACGATCTAACACGAAAAACAGGCAGCTCTTTCAGGAACGCAAAAATATCATCAGCATGAACATTTCTGAACAAGGTCTGCTGTAAATTGTCTATGTCTGACATCATGTAAGTCCTGACGCTCAATAAACACATGTTTTATAGCGAATGGCACGTCACATAAAATGCACGAGGGTGCTTCTTCACCAGGTAAAAGATACAAGTGGATGTAACAGGGGTGACCTGTGTATAATGAGCACAAAGCTGTTTGGGTCTTTACGGGCCGCCACCAGCACACGGAAAAAAAACCTCATTCGGATTTAGAGGGATTTGAAAGTGTCTGTTATCGTCTGCGTTTTCCCGCCCTCTTGTCAGACGTCTTGGACATAAACTTGTGTTTCGGGTTTTTTGCTTACGTCTTTAACTTGTATCCAGATTTGCCTGCCTCGTATCAAAGGATAGCCTGCCTCCTGTCAAAGATTTGCCTGCCTCCTGTCAAAGATTTGTCTGCCTTCTGTCGAAGATTTGCCTGCATTCAGATAGTGCAAACACTCTTCACTATCAATACCCACAACTTTATGATGATGTCATATCGAGCAATAGAGTATTACGTCAATGAAACGTAATGTCACTAACTAAGCGTCTGAAAAAAAAATGGATCCAAGTTCAGTTTCAGTTCCCGTTTCACCAAGGTGTCACCGCGTGCGGATTAGTCAATAAGCGTTATAGGCACACCACATTCGCTAAGTTTCGAGACCACACGGCGCATGATGTAAAGCTGATGGGTAAATGAATTTATGACTAAGATGAGAAGATTTAAGAAGAGGGTCTCATGGCTACGACTTCTCAGATATCTGACCTACCCACTGGCCCAACACGCTTGTCAGACCTGGAGTAACTCACCTGACATTGGCTGTACCATTATGATCATTGTATATGTGTGTGTTGTGAGCGTACACGTGTGTGGTGTATATGTGTCTGCATGGGTGTGTGGGCACGGGCCGATGTGCGTGTACCAGTGTAGGTGGTGCACATGCGCGTGTGTGTGTGTGTATGCGTGTGCATATTCGTCTGCGTGTGTGTGCGCGCGCGCACGTGTGTGTGTGTGTGTGCGTGCGCGCGCGTGTGTGTGTGTGTGTGTGTGTGTGTGTGTGTGTGTGTGTGTGTGTGATCTGTGGTTTGTGTGAGCATATTCCTGCACGCACGCATCTGCACATGTATGTGTACATGAATGTGAGTATGTGTATGTGCTTATGTGTATGTGCTTGTGTGTATCGGTTTGTAAATGTGCTGTCTGTGTGTGTGTGGTGTGTGTGTGTGTGTGGTGTGGTGTGTGTGGTGTGTGTGTGTGTGTGCTCGCGCGCGCGCAACTTTGATTGTGGGAAATAATGTTCAGAAGATGACATAGTATCAAGAACAATAACGAGGACAACAGTAACAACAACAACCACACACGCAAACCAACAACACACAAGAGCAACACACACACACACACACACACACACACACACACACACACACACACACACACACACACGCACGCACGCCACGCACGCACGCACACGCACACGCACACGCACGCACACAATCACAATCCATGCACTCTCCACTTCACTCACCTGCATCAACCCAGTCATCTCAGTTGACATAGGTTTGATCGTTTGTGTCTGTGATTGGAAAAGCTCCAGTATGAGTCTGACCCAATGTCTACGATCTTCGCGGTGTTGGCTAAGAAGGCCGAACTCTATGTGGGGAGAGGAGGTGAGTACGTTGAAGATCTCTGAAAATGTCACTTCTGTTGGACTTTTGATTGTGCAAATTTCCGCCGGACCGTTTCGGTACAGGGAGTGGGGGGTGGGGGTGGGGGGTCCTTAGGAGTTTACATTGGTTTCTGACTCCATTTCCCATACAGTCCTTCGAATGAGACTATAAACCGTGGTTCCGCGTGTGAGCGCACGCAAAACATCTTGCACACAAGTAAAATCCCATTACCCAACTTTCGGAAGAGAAGGCCAATTTGACCGTTTGGTATGGATGACATGTTACACCTTCCCCGAAGCATGCACATTCCCCGAAGTTGGAGCATGGCTGCCTTAATGGCGGGATATAAAAATAGTCATACACACAAAACTCCACTCCCTTTGTTGGGTAGATGGGATTAATCCTTGCCTGTCTATACAGGAGGTGTCCGCAGGCGTATCAGCTTGTTACGCAGAAGAAGAAGAAAGAAGAAGAAGAAGAAGAAGAAAGATTGTGCAAAATAAAGAGACCAGACTGTGGGATCAGCCCTCGTGTTAACAGACCGGCAGTTCGGAACCCCGTTTAAACTGACTTAAAATAGCAGCGCTGTACGGTAACTACCTGTTGGGTTACTGTTAAGGTCATCCAGCATTGATATCACCTTTTCACTGCTGGACGACCTAATGGTAACCCGTCATTGATGTCTCCCTGTCATTGTTGGGTGCCTTTATGATAACCGACATTGATATTCTCCTCTACATCATGACTCTATGGTGTTTTATGTCCCTGTTACAAGACTGTATGGCATCCTTACAGTGCTATCTCCATGCCAGTGATGTGTGACTCTGTGGTGATCTGGCACTGACATCTGTCATCGCATTCTGTGCTGATCTGATTTTGATATCTGTGTGTCACCTTTGGTTGACTTCATGGTGACCTAACATTCATATCTCCGTTTCACTGTTGGGTGACTCTATAGAGACCTAATATTGACATCTGTCTGTCACGTTTGGCGACTCTATGGCCTGTCTAATACTTATATCTCCATGTCATTGTTGGGTGACTCAATAGAGATCCAATGCTGATATTTCTTCATCAGTGCTTGGTAACTCTATGGAGAAAAGATACACCCGAAGGCACAGGTAGGATCCAGGAAAGTACTGTCCTCAACTGCCGAACAAACCGGCTGGAAGCATTCCTCCGCTACCCGTGAAGCCTGCGCTGTGTTCACGTCGGGTGCAGGCATGCATAGGGCATTCCGTTAAGACATCAATGGACACGACTGCTCCCTGACATTGTATAATGGGTACTGGATGTGACATGACATTACCTCCAGGGTAGCGTTTCCGTGGGCGCACCGGCCCATATTTCACAACTGCACCGGCCAAAAACGTCTCCGTGAAGCAACTGCCGTGTGCATCCCACAGCCTCACTCGTTGCTGTTCAGCTGGCAGGTGAAGACAGTACATCTCCAGACACGGCCACGCTTTCGCCATGAGGTCTTACATGCCCTCTGAAGAGAATCCCGAGTCACAGTCTTTCCTGCTGTCAACAGAACTTTCCCTGCTGTCAGTGTGTCTATCTTCACCGTCACTGAACCTTTCCCCAGAGTCGGCCAAAAGGCAGACAAGAAAAACTGCTGAACAAACCAGCTAGCTGGGAGCAATTTTGCACCACCCTTGGAAGCCTGCGTTGTGTTCACGTAGGGTGCAGGCACGCATACAGAACTCCATTAAGACGTCAAGGGACGTAACCGCCCCCTGGAGATTTGACTGTAATAAAGTAGCTTGGTGAGTTTTTGTGTACGCAGGTGGGGAAAGGGAAATGAGGTGTCAAGAAGGGAAGGGGGAAGTGGGAGAAGGGACTGCGCGTTTCGGGGTTGCGAGTGGTTGTTGATATTTGTAATATGAGCAACGAAGAGAGAAATGCCCCACACTTATGCACTCGCGCGCGTGCACACACATACACAAACAT
>JADBJO010023400.1:15000-20000 GCA_016801955.1 Conus betulinus
GGGATGAGCGAGGTGTCGCAGTGGTAGTAACTTGGATTGGGTAGATACTGCCAAAGGGCTTTATGTGAAGTACATTGTATAGATGTGCAGAAACGGGGGGGGGGGGGGAGTTGGAGGGGGGGAGAGAATTTTCCAAGTGTGCATTTAGTGTCGTGTGTGTGTGTGTGTGTGTGTGTGTGTGTGTGTGTGTGAATGACAGAGACATATTGTACGACTAAGCCCTTGGCCTAAGATTTCATTCTTGACTATAAAAAATCAATGAAGGTTAAAGTAGCTCACACACACACGCACGCATGCGCGCACACACACACACACACACACACACACACACACACCACACACACACACACACACACACCACACACACACACACACACACACACACACACACACACACACACACACACACACATGTTCAGAATGATAGAAAACCTTTTAGGAAGGAGAGAATGGAGCCGGAGTCAGTGGGTGCAGTACAGGGCTGTCACGGTGCCAGACATTCACACTCCTGTCTCAAAGCCTGGACAGCAGGGCATTCTCGCTGACACGTCATTATTCTTTCTGGGTAGAGTGCTGTTTTCCTTTCTTTTCTTTCCCTTTTTCTTGTTGTCGTTGTTGTTGGTGTGTGTGTGTGTGTGTGTGTGTGTGTGTGTGTGTGAGTGTGTGTGTGTGTGTGTGTGTGTGTGTGTGTGTGTGTGAGTGTGTGTGTGTGTGTGTGTGCGCGCGCGCGCGCGCGCGTGCGTGTGTGTGTGTGCGTGTGTGTGTGTGTGTGCGCGCGCGCGCGCGTGTGTGTGTGTGTGTGTGTGTGTGTGTGTGTGTGTGTGTGTGTGTTTGCTTTCGCTGTCTTTTCCATACCCTCTTGCTTTCTTTGCTGGTTCTTAGTTGTTTTAGTTTCGTTGTCCTGCTAGACAGAATGCTGACTCTCTCTCTCTCTCTCTCTCTCTCTCTCTCTCTCTCTCTCTCTCTCTCTCTCTCTCTCTCTCTCTGTGCGCGCGCGCGTGTGTCCGTGTGTCTGTGTGTGTGTGTGTGTGTGTGTGTTCCGTGTGAAGTGCTCCTGTTCTTTCACAGAGAAGCCTGTGCAACTAAGGGCGAGTTCACATGCAATAATCTACATGTGAGTGGGCTCCGATTGCATGTGTGGTTTGTCGTGGAATTCATTCTAATGTCTCGTCGCAACAGGTGGTTGCAGACATCAAAATGAAGTATTGAATCAGTTTTTAAATCAACCGTTCATGACTGGTCTTTTGAAGGCATAGTGAGAGCGACGGAGAGACAGTTTTCCTTCTGAAATGTCAGTATTTTGCTTCATCTGAACCTTCTGTAGGGCAGCAGAGAGTACTCTTCAATCCAAGAATGAAACAGTTCTTGACTCAAACAGACGAAATCAAATATAGTCTGTAAAACATACTTCTTTTTACAGTAGCATTCCGTAAAACATGTTCGTTGACAAAATTAAGAAATCTAGTATTTTCGTCAAAATGTTTGAAAGAACTCGTTATTTTACCACTTCTGCTGAAACCCGTGATCCAGTGTGTTTTGATAAATAGCAGCATTCACTCCTCTACATCCAGCGAAAATTCTTAAGAATCGAAATACTGTGTTTTGCGTTGAGCGATCTGTTGAGCGCTAACTTCACTACCACTGCTACCACGTGAGCACTCACTCACCTGCTACAGACCAAGCGTGGACTACAGAACTGACACTCTCTTCACCTGTCGCCTGCCACCTGTCCCACAGCCCGCCCGGGTCGCAGGGCCTCTGCAGATGGTTTGTCCAACAAGAAGCCTCCACTTGGCCCGGTCGTTGGCTAGCACCTGGATTTGGGCGAAGCTTTCGACGGTCCATTCCATGACGTTGTCTGATCATCTCTTCCCCTGGCGTCCCCTTCTCCTCTTTCCGTGTGCCGTTCCCTGTAGACTGGTCTTAGAGACACCACGCGCTCTGGTTATGTGGCCCTTCAATTTTCTCTTTTTTATGGTTGACAGCAAGTCTTCATAGAGACCCATCTGTTGACCCAGTCTTCTGTGCACCTCTTTATTAGTGATGCGGTCAGCTGTATGACAATGCCATGGAATAGAAACTCTACGTTCGTTTTCAATACTATGAATAAATTGCTCTAGTTTGTTTACACGCGCTGACTTACATGAGATATTGTTACATCGGAAAAGACAAACTACCTACTCTCTCTCAGTGTTAAGGAACACCAGACGCTGAATTTTGTAATGAATTGTGTGTGTCTGTCTTGATTCATTTACTGCATAGACAGGGAGGACAATTCGTTTTCACGCAAGTACAGAAATAGCCAGCTGTGCAGACACTGATGCAGAGACCCAATAACATTCAAATCAGACAGAAACTCTCAATTACTGATCAACGCGAAAGCAAACACGGACATAAATGAAAGAAAACAAACAACAGAGTTCGTCAAATACAGTAGAGCCAGTATCTTTTTCTTTTCACAACTGTATTTATCTATTTATTCACTTACTTATTAACTGGTTTATCTACTTACTTATTTTGTTTATATTTGCGTGACACCTCTTGTAAACTGAGACGAAAAGCACGACTTTTCGAGCAAAGCATGGACTGCCTTGAGAATTTGCGACTTTGAACCAGAGAAGCTGGGTACACACACCTATCTCGTTACTCTTTTTTTTTAATCTCAAGTCAGATTTCTGATATTGGTCACCCAGAGTTCCAGCGATTGTGCGGTTTCCCCGTGCATTCGCTTCTGAGTGTACATCAGACAAATAACTCTGTCAGCAAAGAAGGAATGGGGAAGGAGGCTTAACTGCTGAGAATATATACCCGCGATGTGACGGGCCAGTGATCGAACTCAAAATACAAAGAAACGCACAACACAAGATGTAAAGTAACGCAAATTTGATAGACCGCACAAGTCAGACAGGTGAATTTCTGACACAGTCCTCATTAGACGTGACAAGCTACAAACAAACAAAACAGTACTTCCATTTTGGCTGTCAGGGGAGAATTGTGAACACGAAGACTTTTAGACACTTTCTTGTAATCCCAAGTAGTCTGCTTTAACTACGCACAGCAGGTCAGAGAAGGCACTGTTGCTTATAGCCTAGCCGACCGCAAAGGTCCATATCGAGGCTGGCAGAGCAGGGTAGAGCAATAACAGATCGATGATGGTCTGTTCAATGGCCAATTACGTGAACATTGACAGAACAGTACGAACCAGCTGGTCCGACATATAAATTCCCGTATATTAAAGAAAAGAGACAGAGATGATAGACGAAGACAAGATTTGAACACCTTAGGAGTCTCTGAGCGAATAACTTTCTGGATAAAAGCCACGTTATATCAATACAAGCAGGAAATCTGTTCTCTTTACAAAGACAAGATTGAACACCTTAGGAGTCTCTGAGCGAATGACTTTCTGGATAAAAGCCACGTTATATCAATACAAGCTGGGAAGCTGTTTCTTTTGGGATGGGGGGGTGGAGGATAAAGTTAGAGGCAAAACGAAAAAGAAAGAATTGCTTCTATTTGCGTCCAGGCTTTTTTTTTTCACTCTAGAGAAAGTAACGTTCCCTGAATGGAAGATGAAGGCGATAGAGTTCTCTCCCTCTCCAAAACTGGAACAAAGGACAGCAACTCCGAAGACCTCATTTATTTACTGAGCGTAGAGTTCCCTAGCTTGACTGGATTTCAAGACAGACTTCTCGCAATGGTGAGGGACAAATGACTTTTCTACCGTCGACAGCGGGGAGAAACTATTCTGATCGCTGGTATTGAATACTGCGTTGCATTGTAGGGGCCAGGTTTCTTGTAAGTTGTGTAGGCGATGGATGTAACGCATTAGCCGAAAGAGTAATTCAGTTCCCTCCGTTTCTGAATGTTTGCAGAAAACAGACAGAGAAAATTCCTGCCCCCCCCCCCCCCCCCCCTCCACCTCAGATGGCGTAAAGAGCTTTGATGCAGACCAGGCACTTGCCTTAAGTGCCAGAGGTGGAGACCATTCTTACAGCTTTCACTAATGATCAGTGCTGTATAGATGGGTATCGAAGCGTGCAGGCGCGGGATTTTGAACCTTTTCCGTGCCTCAAAGTCAACATCAAAATCGATCTGAGGAGGAGGGAAGGAAGACTCTCTCTCTCTCTCTCTCTCTCTCTCTCTCTCTCTCTCTCTCTCTCTCTCTCTCTCCTCTCTCTCTCTCTCTCTCTCTTGGTACAGTGGAAGGAAGTAATCGCAAAGTGGGTAGGGGTATGGGTATGGTCAGAGGGGAGGGGGTAATAGGATGATGTTCAAGCTGGGAGTGATCCGAACCCTACGTCACCGAGCAAATACCATCTGCCCCACCCAGTCAAACCGTGAAGAGGAACTCCGCCACCTCTGGGAAGTGCTGGGCATCTCTGCTGGGCATCAAATGGGCCTTGGACTTACCAGGAAGCAAGGAGACCGCTCCCTACCCCTCCACCAAGAAAACGAGCCCCACCCTTGGACATGTCACCATCCCCTGTGTCAAGGGTGTGACGGAAACCCTCGCCCGCAAGATCAGGAAGAATGGCGTGGTGGTCCACTCTAAGCCCTACAACACCATCAGAATCAGACTAGTGGCCCCAAAGGACAAACTGGACAAACTAGAACGATCAGGGGCAATCTATGAGATCCAATGCGGAGATTGTGACCAGACATACGTCGGAGAGAAACAGAAAGGAAATGGAAACTCCGCATCAAAGAACACAAGAGAGAATCATCACCAGTCGGAGAACACTTGAACATCAGCGGACATCGATATGAGTTCTCTCCCGGGACAATGTCAGCGTCCTGGACCAGGTTCTCAAACGAGAACGAGAAACCACTTATCTTCTCATACTCAGCACAAAATCAAAGTTGCATTTTGATTTTGCGCCGAATATGAGAAGATACGTGGTTTCTCGTTCTTCGTTTCCACTGTCCTAAATGTTAATATGTTTTTTTGCCTGAAAAAGACCCAAGAGGTCCAAATGCGTTTGTGTTTGTCCTGTACTTTG
>JADBJO010023400.1:25000-26623 GCA_016801955.1 Conus betulinus
TAGACTTGGGGATTAATGCCTACCACTCCTACCCCTCTGTTAGACAGAACTATTCACAGGATCAATGGTGGACAAGCTGGAATCCTCCGCTGGAAGTGACAGGTCCCTTGATGACGTCGAAAGTTCTGATGGGGGGAGGGAGCTTTGGGGGACGGGGGTAGGGGAGGGGTGGGGGTTGGGGGTTGGGTGTGGTGGGATTGGCTGTGTCCCAGGAAATCCTGGCCCTTCAGGCAAAAGAACCGTATACTTTATGGCGTCAGTTCAGTCCGTTTGCATGTGATGTCCCCTGCGTGTGTGAGAAAGGCTGATTGGTATCCAATCCGCCTCATTGCTCACATCCAAATATGTATTGATCTTGCACGATCTTTATCAAAAAAAGAATAGTAATAGTTAATGACGATGATAGTAACAACGCACTAAAATGTATGAGACTAATATATCCTGTGCTCTAAGTATGTCAGTGTCGCCAACCATGAACTCAGCCTTGATAATGTATAACAATATGGCAACATTTTCTTCTTTGGAGCCTTCTGTTAAGAAACTTCGATATATCAAAAACTCAAAGAGAGAGAGAGAGAGAGGGAGGGGGTAGATGTGGGAGGAAGGAGGGGAAAGAAAGGGGAAAAGAGAGAGAGAGAGAGAGAGAGAGAGAGAGAGAGAGAGAGAGAGAGGAGAGAGAGAGAGAGAGCAATGTAGACCAGTTCCTTATTCCCTCACAAACAATTTATCTTGACAACTTCCTCAGTAGTCAAGCCCCACATCCACTGTTTCCAATAGTTACAGTCCCTAACAGCCACGCGAACAATGGGCACTCGGGGAAACTTGATGTCTAATCTTCCCTGGGCAACTTTGTCTTGCTTTCAGCTGGGTCTCTCTGGACGACCACTTCAGAAATGACCACCACAATGCTGGCGGTGACGTGTAATGACACGAAGGCCAAAGACTGGGGAACCGTAGAGAAATTGCTTCTGGTCCAACGACTGGAAGGAATGAGTGGAGGAATATGGGGGGGGGGGGGGGGGGGTAGAGTAGAGGATGGGAAAAGAGGGAATTTAGATCAAACAAACAAACTCTCTCTCTCTCTCTCTCTCTCTCTCTCTCTATATATATCTATATATATATATATATATATATATATATATATATATATATCGCACTGATTCTAGTCTTACGACGTTTTGCTCACCAGTTCTGCCTAACTTTTATATGTAATATTCCGTTTCAGGATTTAAGTCGATCTGACAGTGGATGAAGCACACGCGTGGTCCAACTGTTACCTTCTGTCATTTCTTTCTTTTGAATACACAGTTGCTTTGCTCCTTTGTCAGTAATGGTATTCAGTTTTTGATTAGTTGCCGATTCGTTTTCGCGCATGGTGTGTGCGTGTGTGTGTGTGTGTGTGGTTGTGTGTGTGTGTGTGTGTGTGTGTGTGTGTGTCGGTGTGTGTGTGTGTGTGTGTGTGTGTGTGTGTGTGTGTGTGATCACAATCGAATGAAAACGTATATTGAATAAAAGATTCATTATATACTGTTTATGTCATGACGACAGTGAATGAGTTTCAAGAAGTGTGCCAGGTGACACCTCCGGTGGAGTGCAGACAGCACAAACATGCTCGTAATTCCT
>JADBJO010023401.1:0-7500 GCA_016801955.1 Conus betulinus
CTAGCATTTTTTTTTACCGTATGTGTGTGTAGTGAATGTACACACATGTTGTGTATGGATGTGTGGGCACGGCAACCCATGAGTGTGCATGGGAGCATGTGTGTGTGTGTGTGTGTGTGTGTGTGTGTGTGTGTGGGTGTTTGTGTGTTGTGTGTGTTTGTGCGAGTGTGTGTGTGTGTAGTGTGCGCGTGTGTGTGTGTGTGATGTGTGTGGTGTGTGTGTGTGTGTGTGTGTGTGTGTGGGGGTGTGTGTGTGTGTGTGCCTGCATGTATGTTCACGTGTGTGTGTGTGCGTGTGCGGAAGTGCATGTGCGTGTATGTGTGTGTGTGTGTGTGTGTGTGTGTGTTTTGTAGTTTTGTGTGAGCACACATACGTATCTGCACATATATGTGTACATATATCTGTATATATGTGTGTCTTTGTTTGTGAGCGTGTATGCATGTGTCTGTATGCATTTGTGCGTTCATGTGTATGCGTGCATGTGCGCACGCGTGTGGGTCTGGACGTGCACATGCACGCATAGTTATATGTATGTGCGTAGGAGCGAGCGAGCGTACGCACACACGTTCTTTTGTATGTGTGTGTGCGTGTGTGTGTGCACGTGTGTATTAGAGTTGGTGTGCATGCGTGTTGCCTGGCTGTCTATGTGCGGTTGAGTGTGTGTGTGGTAGGAAAGCACGAATACACATCCATATTTCTGGGAGAGTCAGACACACATGCACCAAGCACCCCATCCATAACAGTCCCAATGAGTGCAAAGTCAATGACACTGTCAGTGTCACCCAGCCTCCCTGTATGTGTTGGGAATGAATAATGCCAGTGCGCTAAGAAGTACTTCATCCAACATCACTTCCAGTGCAATTCCTTGAGGATTGGTACCATGTTGATCCCGCAATTTTGAGCCTGCATTAAGATCTCCACATGGTATAACAGAGTCTTCAAATTTATGTTCTATTTTCTCCAGAAAGTCCAATCCGTTTTTTTGATGTGTGGGTACCTGGATATCTGTATGCATTGGTCAGTACAAGGCTTTCCTGATTACCATCCGGTCTTTCTAGCCTCACACCCATTAGTTTCACGTGTGCTGCACACCATTGTTCCAAGTCTGTCCTGGGCAGTGTGTTTCTGAAGTTGTTTTTTCTATTGTCATAGCTAGTCGTCGTCCATCATGCTTTTGGGAATATTATGAATTCATCCATTGTAATGGTCTGTGGGCGCACTTCTGGTTTCTTGTAGACACAGAACATCAAAGTCACATACTAGGTTTTTCACTGAAATCTTTCTTTGGATAGTCTTTCAGCATTTGTTGTATTCCCAACGTACGTACTTTCTTCTTCTCTCACCCCTCTTTTGCTGCGCCGACTATTGTTGTGAGAGGATCCAGTTTTAAGTCCCGAAGCCTGCACCCAAAGATCCCCAAGGTGCAAGCGAGACAAAGTATTTTGAGAACTCATAGGATGGTATTCTTAGTGGTTGAGGGGTCATAAGCGGTCGCCCTGACAGAGCCTCGTACCAGGGAAGGGCAATGGATGTCCGTACATGTTAGGGAACGCCTGCACATATGAAGTCCATTAGCCTGGCGTCGCCCTAGGGCCAGACTGCATACGTTTCGAGACTGTTTAAACCAACAGCCATTCATACCCTTGGTACTATATGAAGGCCTTCGGATTGGGGGAGGTCGACTCCAAAAAGAGAAAGAAAAAAAAGGTGAACGTGGGGGTGGGGGTGGGGGGGAAAGCTGGGAACATAACAGTGAAAATATGCATCATTAAGTTTTTATTGGTGTTTGTGTTTCCCATTTTTTCCTTCTTCTTTCCCGAGCTTAGAGATTATATGTGACAAACCGGCCAAATAAAGACAAAGGAGCTTTGCGATTTTATTGTGTCAAGCTATCTGTGAGACAAGCCGGCAGATAAAGACAAAGGAGCTTTGTATTTGTTGCTGTTAAGCTGTCTGTGAGACAAGCCGGGTAAATACAGAAGAAGGAGATTTGAGATGATGTTCATCTAAGCTTTCTCTGCGAAAACCCAGGTAGGCTAAATAAAGACAACGAACATGCCAAAAATTCAAATTTTGTACCTGTCTCCCATTTCTTTGTGTGCTTTTCTTGTGTGCTTTGGTCTCTGCAGGCCAGCTGATTACTACAGATTCTGATTCAACTTGTGATCAACAAGTTGAATGTGGCTATCATTCCCTGTGGCAAGCACTAGGCAGAAATGCGGCACTGATTCTCATCATATTTTCATGTTGAAGAACGATTCATTAGAATTTAGTTTAAGAGTAATTTAAAACATAGAGTTTCAACTGTCTCTAGTCTTTTTGAGGAAAGTATGTCCACATACAATGATCAATATTAAGGTGGGCCTCTGCATCTTCGAAACTCAGATCATGTCCTGCAAATTGTGAAAACTGCTGCTTAATATGCATACTGTATTGGACTGTGTCTTTTATAAGTGGTATGTGTACTGGCGACTGACAGTAGAGGCAGTGTTAATGACTATTATCTTTTGTTATTTGTTTTCTATCATTTCTTTTAGTTGTAAAATGTGTGTTGGTGAGAGAATTGAATAGGACCGCATGTCTTTGGTACTGATGTAGGGCAGTGTTAATGATCATTATGTCTTATGATTTGTATTCTGTCATTACTTATAGTCGTAAAATGTGTGATTGTTAGATAATTCAATAGGGCCGTCTGTCTTTGATACTGAAGTTAGGCAGTGTTAATGGCTACCTAGTATTATGCTTTGTATTCTGTCATTTCTTTTAGCCGTAAAGTGTGTATTTGTAACAAAATTGAATAGGGCTGCATGTATTTGGTACTGAGAATTAGGCAGTGTTAATGAGTATTATGTTTTTTTTTTTTTTTAAATATAATTTTCTTTTAGTTGTAAAATGTATGTTTCTGAGAGAATTGAATAGGAGAGCATATCTTTGGTACTGACGTTAGGCAGTGTTAATGACTACTGTGTCTTATGATTTGTTTTCTATCAATTCTTGTAATATGCGGGAATAGGACTGTATGTCTTTGGTACTAAAGTTAAGCAGTGTAGATGACTATTTAGTCTTTTGCTTTGCTTTTGTTTTCTGATATTTCTTTTAGTTGTAAAATGTGTGGTTTGCGAGAGAATTGAATAGGACTGCATGTTTTTGGTACTGACGTTAGGCAGTGGTAATAAGTATTATATGTTTTATTATTTTTTTTTTTATCATTTCTTTTAATTGTAAAATGTGTTTGTGAGAGAATTGAATAGGACCGCATGTATTTGGTACTGATGGTAAGCAGTGTTACTGAGTACTGTGTCTAATAATTTGTTTTCTATCATTTCTTATAGTTGTAAGATGTGTGTATGTGAGAGGATTGAATAGGACCGCATGTATTTGGTTCTGATGTTAAGCAGTGTTACTGACTACTGTGTCTTATAATTTGTTTTCTATCATTTCTTATAGTTGTAAGATGTGTGTATGTGAGAGGATTGAATAGGACCGCAGGTCTTTGGTACTGAAATTAGGCAGTGTTAATGGCTATTATGTCTTATGATTTGTTTCTATCATTTCTTGTAGTTGTAAAATGTGTGGTTGTGAGAGTTTTAAATAGGAGGACCACATGTCTTTAGTACTGAAGTTAGGCAGTTTTTTTGATTGATTATTACGTCTTGTGATTTCATATCTATCATATCATAAAGCTGTAGAACGTGTGTTGGTGAGAGAACTGAATAAGTCTCTGACACTGAAGTAGGCAGTTTTAATGACTATTATGGCTTACAGTATGTTTTCGATCATTAGTTATAGTTGGAAAATGAGTGATTGAGAGGTAATTGAATAGGACCGTATGTCTTTGGTACTGATTTAGGTAGTGTAATGACTACTATGTCTTATGATTTATTATGTATTATTTCTTATAGTTTTTAAAATTATGCTTTGTGAGAGAACTGCATAGGACAACATGTCTTTGGTACTGAAGCTAGGCAGTTTTAGTGACTATTATGTCTTACCATTTTTTCCAATCTTTTCTGATTGTCGTGAAACATGAGTTTGTGAGAGAATTGAATAGGACTACATGTCTTTGGTACTGACTTTAGGCAGTGATAATGACCATGATGTCTTATGATTTGTTTTCTATAATTTCTTATAATTGTAACATGTTGTTTGAGGAATTAAATAGGGACTGCATGTCTGTGGTACCGAAGTTAAGCAGTGTTAATGAGTGTTATGTCTGATTTTTTTTTTGTCATTTCTTATATTTATAAAATGTGTGTTTGTGAGAGAATTGAATAGGACTGCATGTCTTTGGTACTAAAGTTAGGCAGTGTTATTGTCTGTTATGTCATATGATTTGTTTTCTTTAATTTCGTATAGTTGTAAAATGTCGCTTTCTGAGAGAAATGAATAGGACCACATATCTAGTACTGAAGTTAGGCAGTGTTTATGACTATCATGTCTTATGATTTGCTTTCTATCATTTCTTGTAGTTGTAAAAATGTGTTTTTTTTTAGAGAATTGAATAGGAATTTCAAAAGGTCTGCATGTCTTTGGTACTGAAGTTAGGCAGTGTTTATGATTATTATGTCTTCTGATCTGTTTCTTCTATATTTCTTATGGTCTGAAAATGTGTGTTTTTTGAGAGAATTGAATAGGACCACATGTCTCTTGTACTGAAGTTAGGCAGACTTAATGAATATTATGTCTTATGATTTGTTTTCTTTCATTTCTTATAGTTGAAAAATATGTGTTTGTGAGAGCATTGTATAGGACCGCATGCATTTGGTACTGAATTAGTCAGTGTTAATGACCATTTTGTCTTCTTATTTGTTTTCGATATTTTCGTATAGTCTTAAATGTGTGTTTGTGAGCGAATTGAAGAGGACCGCATGTGTCTTTGGTACTGTAGTTAAGCAGTGTTATTTACTATTATGTCTTGTGATTTGTTAGGCAGTGTTATTGACTATTGTGTCTTGTGATTTGTTAGGCAGTGTTATTGACTATTGTGTCTTGTGATTTGTTTCTATCCTTTCTTATAATTGTAAAATGTTTTGTGAGAGAATGAATGGGACCAGATGTCTCTGGTGCTAAAGTTAGGCAATGTTGACTGTTTAGACTTATGATTTGTTTCCTATCATTTCTTACTGTTGCAAAATGTGTGTTTGTGAGAGCATTGAATAGGACTGCATGTCCTTGGTACTGAGATTTACTTCCCCATGTCATAAGTATGTGTCCTTATAAGTAAGGATCAGGCGCTGTTTTGAACTAAAATAATACGATTGTGCATGCACGAGGCTGGAAGACTGGTCAGTATATATGATTGAAGAAGTATTAAATGTGTGTTGAATAATCGTAATGTAAAAGCGACTGTAGAATGCATGAAGACACAGGTTTGTATAAGAAAAAAGTGCAGAAGGAAGACGTCTGATTTAATACGGAATACCGAGCTAACAAGAAGAAATGTCCATATCTTATTAAAGAAATTTCGACATTTGTTGTCAAACCATGCCATGTGGCCTACTGCAAAGCTAAAGTGGGAATATAAATCGTTTTAAAAAAGAAAAGGGAAAAACAATACAATGATGTTGCACTAACAGAATTACTCCAATCTGTAAACAAACCGAGACTTTTTGAGAGGGGGGGGGGGGGGGGGGGGGGGGGGGGGGGGGCGGGGCGTTCAGGAGGGGGGGGGGGGGGGGGGGAGGGGGGTTATATGTGTGTGTTGGCAGGTGCTGCTGTGTTCACAATCTTTCGGAGGGGAAAAAAAGAAACAACCCGTGAATAGTATACGCCTAAAAAGCATGTTTTCAGCATTTCACATATCTGCATGAAGGAAACACTAGTTTTCATAATGACCTGGGAAATTAAAATGACATCGATAAAGCAGATTACAATGATGGCAATCTAAACCGTCCTATATCCAAAGAAGAAGTTTTGATTGTTCTGAGAAAGAAGAAATCTTGCAAAGCTGCCGGTACAGATGGAATTATATGTGAACTAATGAAAGCTGTTTGCCAGTCTAACTTTGTCATAGACTGGTTACATTCGGTTACTCCTTGTTTGAACAAGGGGTATATCCAAGATGGTGGACTATTACCGCACAAAATGTCACCACTGCACAAAATGTCACAACGACATTTTGTGCAGTTATTCACTGCACAAATTGTCAGAATTTGAACAAAACGTCACAATTGTGACAATTTATGCACATGTAAGCTTTTTCTTAAAATCACTGCTGCACAAATTGTCACAAGTCTCTCATCTGTGTGGGGTGTAGGTGTGTGTGGATGGATGGGGTGAATATACTCTATGATGTCGATGTATTTTTTTCCTTGCGTTTTTCAATTTGGCTCGTATTTATAATTTTCAATGTTGTATGTTTATATATACTTTTAGTTTTGTATTCACTGCACTTGTTTACGAGATGACAACCCAGACGAGAGATGGCCCATGTTGGTTAATGAAGCTAACAGAAACAACACAATTAGTCTGGTTTGTCATTTGTTTTTCCCAAGGCTATGCTCCTGTGCAGCACGTTTGGAAAATCTAGCTTAAAAGATGTGGAAAATATTGCAGAAAAAAGGAAATGGGTGTTCAACAATCAGCGTGACCTTGACCTTGGAAAATATTGCAGGAAAAAGGAAAAAGGGTGTTCAACACATCTGCGTGACTTTGACCTTGACCTTTGACCTAGATTTTTTGCGAGCAGTATCTGCATGCCTTATCTAATCAACAAACAAATTTGAGAAGGGCTGTCTTAAGTGCGTGAATAGACATTGCCACAAATGCCCGTTTTGGCCGACGTGGGAGACACACACACACACACACACACACACACACACACACACACACACACACACACACACACACACAAACACACACACAAACACACAACAAGCTTAATAGTCTGCTCGCTTTCTTGAAAGACTGACAGAGGTTGTGACATTTTGTGCAAGAGTGAATTCGAAAATGGGGCATAGGTGCACAAATTGTCACAACTGCGAGTTGTGACATTTTGTGCAGTCGTTCACTGCACGAAAATGCAACAAATGGCACAAAATGTCACAATTGTGACATTTTGTGCAGTGGTGACTTTTTGTGCGGTAAAAGTGGGATCAAATCTTCTGCCATCTCATTTTATAAAAAAGATGACACAACAATCTGAACAATAATAGAGTGATTTTTGTTGTGTAATATATGCAGTAAACTGTACAATGCTACTATTAACATAAGATCACATGAGTGGGTGGAATGAAATAACATTACCGCACAAGCTAGATTTAAGAAAAATTGTTCTACTGTTGATTACATGTTCAGACTGATGGCGATTATTCAAGAACAGTGTTGTTTTAAATCGTAATTTGTATGTTGCACTTATTGAATTTGAGCAAGCTCTTGATCAATCGATGTAACTTAAGAAAAAGGATTCTTGTTAGATTTCCCATCAAATGAAATTAGCAACAATGTCAGTCAATTAATTGTAATTACATAACTTTGCTGTGGTTTACCTTGCTTTAAAAT
>JADBJO010023401.1:20000-26620 GCA_016801955.1 Conus betulinus
TTCAAAGCAGTCTCTGCAGGCCAGCTGATTACTACAGATTCTGATTCAACTTGTGATCAACAAGTTGGATGTGGCTATCATTCCCTGTGGCAAGCACTAGGCAGAAATGTGGCACTGATTCTCATCATATTTTCATGTTGAAGAACGATTCATTAGAATTTAGTTTAAATTAAGAGTAATTTAAACATAGAGTTTCAACTGTCTCTAGTCTTTTTGAGGAAAGTATGTCCACATACAATGATCAATATTAAGGTGGGCCTCTGCATCTTCGAAACTCAGATCATGTCCTGCAAATTGTGGAAAACTGCTGCTTAATATGCATACTGTATTGGACTGTGTCTTT
Source organism: Conus betulinus (assembly GCA_016801955.1). Lineage (NCBI taxonomy): Eukaryota > Metazoa > Mollusca > Gastropoda > Neogastropoda > Conidae > Conus > Conus betulinus. The sequence continues at coordinate 20,344 of JADBJO010023401.1, forward strand.
TATAAGTGGTATGTGTACCGGCGACTGACAGTAGAGGTAGTGTTAATGACTATTATGTTTTGTTATTTGTTTTCTATCATTTCTTTTAGTTGTAAAATGTGTGTTGGTGAGAGAATTGAATAGGACAGCATGTCTTTGGTACTGATGTAAGGCAGTGTTAATGATCATTATGTCTTATGATTTGTATTCTGTCATTACTTATAGTCGTAAAATGTGTGATTGTTATAATTCAATAGGGCCATCTGTCTTTGATACTGAAGTTAGGCAGTGTTAATGGCTACCTAGTATTATGCTTTGTATTGTCATTTCTTTTAGTCGTAAAATGTGTATTTGTAACAGAATTGAATAGGGCTGCATGTATTTGGTACTGAAGTTAGGCAGTGTTAAAGAGTATATGTTTTTTTTTTTTTAATATAATTTCTTTTTTTAGTTGTAAAATGTATGTTTCTGAGAGAATTGAATAGGAGAGCATATCTTTGGTACTGAAGTTAGGCAGTGTTAATGACTACTGTGTCTTATGATTTGTTCTCTATCAATTCTTGTAGTTGTAATACGCGGGAATAGGACTGTATGTCTTTGGTACTAAAGTTAAGCAGTGTAGATGACTATTTAGTCTTTTGTTTAGTTTTCTGATATTTCTGTTAGTTGTAAAATGTGTGTTTGCGAGAGAATTGAATAGGGCTGCATGTTTTTGGTACTGAAGTTAGGGCAGTGGTAATAAGTATTATGTTTAATTATTATTGTTTTTTTTATCATTTCTTTTAGTTGTAAAATGTGTGTTTGTGAGAGAATTGAGTAGGACCGCATGTATTTGGTACTGATGGTAAGCAGTGTTACTGACTACTGTGTCTAATAATTTGTTTTCTATCATTTCTTATAGTTGTAAGATATGTGTATGTGAGAGGATTGAATAGGACCGCAGGTCTTTGGTACTGAAATTAGGCAGTGTTAATGGCTATTATGTCTTCTGATTTGTTTTCTATCATTTCTTGTAGTTGTCAATGTGTGTTTGTGAGAGTTTTAAATAGGACCACATGTCTTTGGTACTGTAGTTAGGCAGTTTTATTGATTATTACGTCTTGTGATTTCATATATCTATCATATCAACGACATAACTTTGCTGTGGTTTACCTTGCTTTAAAATGGTACTTGCGGGAGATTGTATGAATGTGTTACAAGTATGTATGATTATGTAAAAGCAAGAATGCGATCTAGGGTTGCGTCGACAGATATTGAAAACTGCACTTCTGGAGAGTCAAACAGCGCGATGTCTGTAGTCCTGTTCTGCTTTCTTTGTTCATCAATGAACTAACACAGGAAGTCATACGTTAGAATGAAGAGTTAATATAGCTGAAAAGCTATATTTCTTTTTAGAAAGAGTAGATATCTTGCAGCGAGAGAAAGATGGCTGTACAACGGATCTATAATGCCTGGTGTCAATGTGTATAGTGGAACATGTTCCTCAAGACCTTCGAGTTTTGTCTTAGCTTGCAAGTATGTAGTCAGTGGCACTCAAATACGTTACTGTGCACACTAAAGAACTTTGCTAAATAACAATGGCCTTTCTTAGCTTTTGAAGCTATTTCGTGGCCAAGGTCAACCGTTGGTGGAGTATGGAGCTGAAATATGGGGCCTTGATGCTGTCGCTGCTGTACATTGTGAGAAAATGCATCATTTTGCTTTGAAAAGCTTTCGTGGAGCATCGTTGCAAACGCCAACTGACTTGGTGCATGGCGAAACCTCTAGATGTCCAATATGTTTGTATTCTGTCATTAAATGGGATTGACACCGGCTTGAAATCATTCAGATTCGGGATCACGTATTTCCAAACAAAGTACATCAAATGCTGTAAGACTTAATGAAAGAGGTAGGGAAAAACAAGGCGGCCAATGAGAGATGATTGTGTGAATATGCTTTCGGATTTGTATTGATGATAAAACGAGGTGTTGGGTGTTGGGATATGAATGACGAGATCCAGGCATGGCGAGAAAGACTTATTGATTGCAGACTGCAAAACATGGAAGCGTCATGTAGGCGTACATGATAGTGATCGATCTGAATTTTAAAGAACGTATACTCATTTTCGATGTATACCTGTCTATATGTCAATGAAAGTAGACAAACATCTAAAACGTATCATGACTAAGTTCAGATTTAGTGCCATTGATCTCTTTACTCACTACTTCCGTAGTGGACAATCAGGAAAAAAAACAAACATCTTTATATTTTGTCGAAAAATGAAAGAAGTTGAATTTCATTTCGTCATGGCTTGTCCCGAGTTTAAAAAGACTATAGAAAGCAATTTATCACACACAGGTATTCCAAAAAGGCACGCCCTTTTCAAAATTAACCCTGTTAATGTCTTCATCAAATGAAAATACTATTTAACAATGAGCTATGTGTTCATGTAAAGCATTTGCTTATGTAAAGCAAAACCGATTCATGGATATTATATAAAGAGTACCAATATTCATTTGTGACAAGAATCATTTATCCCTACACTAAGAAATATTTCTCCCTGTTCTAAGGTGTTACGACCTTAACAACAAATAAAACATGGAGTCTTGAATCTTGAGTCCTGAGTCTTGAGTCTCTCTCTCTCTCTCTCTCTCTCTCTCTCTCTCTCTCTCTCTCTCTCTCTCTCTCTCTACATACTGCATCTCTCTCTCTCTCTCTCTCTCTCTCTCTCTCTCTCTCTCTCTCTCTCTCTCTCTCTCTCTCTCACACTCACTCTCTGTTTATATTGTACATGTATGTACGTGCACGTGTTTGTGTGTATGGGCGTGTGCACATGCAATGTGTGAACACACACACACACACACACACACACACACACACACACACACACACACACACACATGCATGAGCGCGCGCGCGCGCGCGCGTGTGTGTGTCTGTGTGTGTGTGTGTGTGTGTTTCCATTGATCTCTATGTAAATAGATACATCACTTTGTAGATCTGCAGACACCATGTGCAGTAATCATTTTATTGAACATTAATCAGAGTTCCAACCAGAATGTATTGAATCCTGAATAATGGACAAGGAAGCCAGTGTTAAACTAAAAGCCGAAAGAAGCAAAGAAATCACAGATCAGATATATCAGTGGCAAACTGACGGTGTCAGTCGTTAAAAGAAAGGTTGATTCATTTTCCTGTATTAGCAAATGTTAGTCTCAATTTCATTCCGCAGGACGGTCACACGCGTGTAGTACTGTGGACTGGGACATCCCGAAGTCGTGTCCATGTCATGGATGACTCCAACCAAACGTACTCCGCCCATGGGGCATCGGCAGAAGACTGGGCCTCCATCATCCCCCTGTATGCAGACGATTATTATGGTTACATACCTCTCGCGCGCGAGCGTGCGTGCGTGCGTGCGTGCGTGCGTGTGTGTGTGTGTGTGTGTGTGTGTGTGTGTGTGTGTGTGTGTGTGTGTGTGTGTGCGTATGTATGTGTGTGATTGCATGTGTGTGTGTGTGTGTGTTTGTGTCTTTGTGTGTCTTTGTGTGTCTTTGTGTGTGGGGTCCTTGTTGTGGGTCCTTGTGTGCGTGCCCCCCCCCCCCCCCCCCCCCCCCACACACACACTAGTGAGATAGGCTATATATATACAGAAAGATATAAAGATACACAGAGACACCCATTTCTTCTCCTGCCTCTGGCAAAAACACAAATATATTATCATTCACTACAGCAAAAAAAAAAAAAAAAAAAAAAAAATCAAATATACGCGTTGTCATAATAGTCCCGTCTCAAATGGTGTCGATTTCGTTACATACAAATATAATAACTTACTTATTTAATAGATCAAATTATTTTGTGGCACGTTATTGAGTTGCCTTTGTAAACAACTTTGAGTGAAGTGAAAGGTTTGACATTATTACACAGCGGAGGTCTACACTGCTAGTTTACAGTCATCCACACATGCCACAATGATTCAGGCAGTGCAATCTCACTTAACCTCAGGCTACATTAATAATAATAATAATAATAATAATAATAATAATAATAATAATAATAATAATAACAATAATGAATACTTATATAGCGCATATTCTCGGCTAGAGACCAAGCTCTAAGCGATTTACAATCAACATTCGTTTACACAACGGGCTGTCTACCTCAGTAGTGCCGACTGAAGAGCTGCCAGCTGGCGCTTCATTCAGTCGTTGCCCGTGTCATCCAGTCTATATCGTTCAATATCGTTCACTCAAGTTCCTTACTTTCTTCATTCTTTCCATTTCTCACGCAGGGTGCATGCTATGTGTAACGTGTCATCCATACCAACGGCCAAACTGGCCTTCTCTTCCGAAAGTTGGTGAAGGGATTTTACGTGTGTGCAAGATATTATGCGTGCGTTCACAAACGGAACCTCGGTTTATAGTCTCATTCGAAGGACTGTATGGGAAAATGGAGTCAACCAATGTTAACACCGAGGGAAAAAATCCACCTGTACCGAAACGCCCCCAGCGAGATTCGAACCCGCAACCCCAGGATTACGAAGATTACGAGTCCGGCGCTCTACCAACTGAGTTATTCCAGCTCCCCATTGCTAGTTTACAGTCATCCACACATGCTACAATGATTCAGGCAGTGCAATCTCACTTAACCTCAGGTCTACATTGCTAGTTTACAGTCATCCACACACATGCAACTATAATTCAGGCAGTGCAATCTCACTTAACCTCAGTCTACATTGCTAGTTTACAGTCATCCATACGTGCTACAATGATTCAGGCGGTGCAATCTCACTTAACCTCATAATGTGAACGCCATGGGTGACAGTGTGCCTTCATAGGCATGCAAAGAACCATCATAACTTGCACAGCTATTGGTCTTGCTAGCAGACATTTTGGTCAATTCAATCATTATCTGTGTACCCATCTTATGTCCAAATGTAACTTCTGTCGAAACAAATGATAAAGAAAGAAATGCACAAAGAAACAGGACGAAGTTAAACGCTATTTGTAGTATGAGGATACGAACACAGACATACTATATGAGAAGCAGTGCTATGGAAGAAATGGATGTGTGCGCATGCTATACAAAGAAAGTTACTAATCAATTTCCTGACATCAGTATACTCACTAGGCGTGGGGGTATGCATCCTGGGTGGTAAATGAAGGGAACGATTCTGTCCGATAGGAAAAGGTGAATCCAACGTTTTCACATGTTTCTCTTACTGTCTTTTCCAACTCAAGCACACCCTCCCACATTTGTCTACTGACCTTGCATGGAGAGGCACCGGAGGCACAGATGTGGGCATCTTCTGTCAACTGGCTGTTCAACCCAGAGCAGCTGCTCAAATCGAGTATCGTCAGGTTCCCTCTGTAGGGACTACCCCCTGGCCATTTGAAACACACAGGATTTTGTATTAATGAGGAATACCTTTCCCCGTGTCCGTTGTCTTTCTCCCACTCTCTCCATCTCTCCCTCAATTTTCTTTTAGTCTGTACATTTTCTTTTCAATATTGGAAACTTGCTATCTTACACTTGTTTCCTGCATTACTAATTTGTTCAACAGGCATACATAAGCATGTATCAGTGTATCTATGTATGTAAGTATCTATCCATTTATCTATCTATCTATCTGTCTATCCATGTATCTGTCTATCAATCCATATCTGTCTATCCATCCATCTATACATGTGTGTGTGTGTGTGTGTGTGTGTGTGTGTGTGTGTGTGTGTGTGTGTGTGTGTGTGAGAGGAGAGAGAGAGAGAGAGAGAGAGAGAGAGAGAGAGAGAGAGAGAGAGAGAGAGAGAGAGAGAGAGTTTTTGCATATGCATTGAAAGTAGTCATCTGGGGACAAGGGAAGATGCGTGTAAATACAAACAATTAAATTACCGTTGCATGTTGAATAAATTGACATGGCCTAGGTTTAACAACATGATATTCAAAACAACAAGCAAACATGTCATATAGTTTATGCAATTGTCGACTAGTCTGAAAATTCGTCATAAACACTGCCTGGGATGAACGGCAATTCTAGTGCGAGATTTTGAGTGATAAAAAATGTGCTGATCTTCAGTGGTGTTTGGTTTAAAGAATGGACAACTATACACTACTACAGAGGTAAGAAAAACCTATGCTTTGTTTCCACTGAGGTCCAAATGTTCTGGTACAAAATCTTGTCAGAGCACTTCTATGCCATCTGTCTGTTACTACTGATAGAAGTGAGAACAGAGGGATTACCTGCGTCGGATCCTCGCTTCCCCAGCCATATATTTTGCAGCTAGTTCGGCACGTGAAGTCGTAATCCAGGGCTTTGTATTTGATG
>JADBJO010023402.1:0-10000 GCA_016801955.1 Conus betulinus
TTTGACACTAATGCATCAGTGTGTCTTCATTCCACACATAGTAACATAAGACTACCGATGGAGTCAGGCAGCAAGACAGGCAGACGATGACGAGGAAAAAAAAAAGAAAAAAGAAACCCTGTCCTGGCAGCCAATCATCGTCACGTTGCCTGGTTATGGGTATGCTTCTTATCATGACTGCTCACCCAGGTCAGTCAACAAGTTCCAGTGGTCGGTTAACAACCTAGCAGCAGACCGAATTCACAGACAGCAAAACAGACTGAATTGGGACTGGTTACGACACTTTTAGCTTGATGCGTATGACTGAGGACAGAGGGCTGTAAAGATCGCTGACTATCCAGCGTCCGTCAAGGTACCTCTCCGATTCAGCCGGTATGTACTGAGGGATTGATGCTGGCGGTGTAAACCAACAGTCACTGTTTGGTCAAACAGCAGGGAACTAACCCTCGCTGAATCCCGCTCAGGAGCTTTGCTGACTGTATTCCCTAGAATAACGACGAGAGATTTACATACAGCAACACAGAAACCCAGCCGCCTAAACAGAGAGATATTGAACGTCCTGCTATCAAAGAATAGGGCTGATTTGGATAGCCTCAGCAGACATCAAGTGCAAACAAGAGGTACAAGTTTGTTCTGTCTAACGCGCATCCCATGTTCAATCCAATCTACGACATTCCTTTAGCAATTTTGTTTCAGAACCAGAACCTGGCCAAACTCAGAATCAAGTAGGTTATAATTAACCAAGCAGAGAGATTTAAGCTTTGCCTTATCTCCACGAGAGATTCTGTTGTAGTACTCTGTCTGAATTATATGCTGCTAGTTTTGTTTGGCCCATACAGAAAGGTTTCCTGAACCATTTCTCTCAATAAGGAGTTTATTTGTTGAACCTCCGTTTGCAAGTTTGTATATGTCCATCACAAGACTGCGTAAAAAAAACACTGCGTCGATTTCAACGAAAATTGACGAAAAGGTGACCTCTTAGTACGTGTAGGAAACTGTTTGAATCTCATGGTAGGTCCGGGATGCAGATTAGGATGGAAATGGTGGTCCAACATCCTTCAGCCAGATTATGTAGCATTTATTTAGAATATTTCAACGAAATTCGGTAAAGAGATGGAGAACATGACCCAAGCCAAAACTGAATGTTTCATGCCTATTCATAGAGTTTGATCTTGACAAAGAGTGGATTGAAAATCCAGTGGGCCTTGGTAGAAGTTACAGCTCTTCTGGTGTACTATCAGTGTCAGCATTGTGAGGTTCGTCCTGCCAATTTCATGAAAACTGCATGCCAGTCTCTCTCTTTCCTCTCTCTCTCTCTAAATCTCTCTCTCTCTCTCCTCTCTCTCTCTCCTCTCTCTCTCTCTCTCTCTGTGTATCTGTGTCTGTGTCAGTGTCTGTCTCCATCTCTCGCCGTCCGACTCTCAGTGTGTCTGTGTGTTTTACTCTCTTTCTCTTCTGTCTGTCTCTCTCCCTCTGCGTGTGCGTGTGCGTGAGTGTACGCGAGTGTGTGAGTGAGTGAGTGTGTGTGTGTGTGTGTGTGTGTGTGTGTGTGTGTGTGTGTGTGTGGTGTGTGTGTGTGTGTGTGTGCGTGGTGTGTGTGTGCTTGCTCCTCCCTCTCAATGGTTCTAAAATCGTGTATGTCGACACAGTTTGAAGAATATGTTAAGATTAGTCCACACAGCGAATCTTAGACCATAGTCAGGTGGGGAGTGGGAGGAAAGGCGAGTTGTCTGCACTTTGATCACTGATGCATCCAGTTAGGTGTCTTTGGATCGTTGGGATGAGATCGCTATGTCTGGGTGGACTGTAAGAGGAATTACATCCCCAGAAACTTTGGTCCTTAGAGGCCACGAACGGCAGACTCCTTTAGATTGATTTCTTTTGGATACAGACTTTCTGTGTAGCAGTGACTCTTGAACAAGTAGTGTAGTAGTAGAGAGGGGTTTGCCTTTCTTGTGTGTTGTGTGTGTTTGTGTTTGTGTGTGTGTGTGTGTGTGTGTGGGTGTGTGTGTGTGTTGTGTGTGTGTGTGTGTGTGTTGTGTGCCGCGTGCTGAGTTGTTATATCTGGTAAAGTCATTCCTGCTTCTCCTGCGTGTAATTGGTATTATCATAGTAGTGATCATGATTGTGGGAACTGATCATAGTCAAGAACTGCAGTGACACAGGGTGGTCCCAAATGGTTACGTCTTGGAAAGAGAAGAGGAGGATAGAGAAGAAGAGAAGAAGAAGAAGAGGGAAGGAGGGGAAGGAGGAGGAGGAGATGATGATGATGATGATGATGATGATGATGATGATGATGATGATGTGGGCAACAGTAGTTAAACAGTAATTAGATGGTGTTAATGCTTATTCTGATAGCGATGACGGTGACAGAATCTACAGCGAGTTGCTCTGAAGAGAGAGAGTAAGAGAGAGACAGAGAGACAAGACAGAGAGAGAGAGAGAGAGAGAGAGAGAGAGAGAGAGAGAGGAGAGAGAGAGAGAGAGAGGAGAGAGAGAGAGAGAGAGAAGAGAGAACACAGAGCTATAATTCCCACGTCACATTCGTGGGCTCTTCTCTTTTTATTTGCATACTCTTGGCACTTTTGCACCTATAAATGTTGATTCTCTCCTCTCCTCGACGGTCATTCCTTTAATTTTTTTTTTTGTTTATCTTTCCTTTCGCGACTTTCTTTTTTCTTTCTTCCTTTCTCTTCCTTTTTTTTTTTTTCTCGCGTCTTTTCCTTCATTTTGATTGATTCTTTTTGGTTCTGTCCCTCCTTTCTTTTGTTTTGACTGAGTGCTTTTTCCTGTTCCTCCTTTCTCTTTTGATTTGACTCCGAGCTTTATTTCTGTTCTTTGTTTCTTTTGTTTCGACTGCGATTGCGTTTACTCCTCTCTCTCTCTTTCTTTTCCAAGGGGTCCGTTTTTTTTTTTGTTTCTTGATTTTCTCTTCTCCTTGTTTGTGTTCAATTTTTTTTTTTTTTGCTTCTGTTATGGTTGCAGGGATACTGTTATTATAGCAAACCCCTTTTCCATTTCTTTGGTGTTTTTCTTTCTCTTGGCATTTACGTATTTCATCTATTTGATTATCTGATTCGCTCTTGTATGTGTGCCTTTTTTTTCTGTAGTATTTCTCACCTCTGCTTTCTAGAATCGCATCTCTCCTCCCTCCCTCCCTCTCTCTCTCTCTCTCTCCATTTCTGTCTGTCTGTCTGTCTCTCTACTCGAACATGATGTGCACCTTTCTTCTTTTACTTGTGTTAGTACTCGTAGGGTGTTTTGAAAGAAAGATGTATCGGAAATCAGTTTTACAGGCGGTGAGCATTTCTGATCTACATCATGACAGAAGGCTCAGCGCCCGCGTCCTCTCCTGTCAGTTCAACTTTTTTTTTTTTCCTTGAACTGGATCAGGTACCCCATCTGGGCAGAGACGGTTTTCAAACCGTAAAAGCCCTATTCCACTGTAGAAGGAAAAGATACACCCGAAGGTGTGGGTGGCACCCTCAGAAGCACTGTCCTCAACTGCAGAACGAACCAGCTGGGAGCAATCCTGCACCACCCTCGGAAGCCTGCGCTGGGTTCACAAAGGGTGCAGGCACGCTCAAGGCATTCCATTAAGAGGTCAAGAGACGTAACCGCTCCCTGGTGGATGCCATTGGATGTGACACGACAGAATCTTCACAGTAGCGTTACAATGGGTGTACTGCCCTGTTTCATGACTGCAGTGCCCACCGGCAAACACCGCCACCGTCAAGCAACTGCCGTGTGCATTCCACAGCCTCACTCCTTGCTGTTCCGCTGACAGGTGAAGACAGTGCAACTCCAGACACGGTAAGCTTTCGCCATGAGGTCTTACGTGCTCTCCGAAGAGGATCCCAGGTTGCAGTCTTTCCTGCTGTCAACAGGACTTTCCCCTGTGGTCTGTGGGTCTTTCGTCATCGTCACTGGACCTTTCCCCAGAGTCGGTTAAAAGGCAGACAAGGAAAAGATACACCCCAAGGTGCAGGTGGAACCCAGAGAAGTACTGTCCTCAACTGAAAACAATAACGATTCTACCATGAGTTCGGTGTCACGATTGTAAGTTCCACAGCCCAGTGCCCGTACTACTACAGGCCTTTCAGGCATGCAGTCACATTTAGCAGTATGATGTGGCACATAGGATGTTAAAGTTTCCAAGTGAACGGGTCAAAATACTTACCCATTTTAACAACAGACCCATGCGTTGTCAAAATAATCATAGTGTCATGGTACGAAGCACCTATGTGTTATCAAGACATCAATTATTTGAATATTAATCACTCTTTTACTGGCTTGCCTGTTCGATCACTTGTTTACTCAGTCACTGAGTCACTCTCTTACCCACAAGTCCTTCCTCCCCAGAATTCCATCGAGCAATCAGAGTCAATTACTGCTACACACATCGATCCCATGCGTTGGTAGGGAGGCATATACATGCACTCACTCGCACATACACCCCCTCCCCAAACACACACACACACACACACACACACACACACACACACACACACACACACAACGCGCGCACACACACACACACACACACACACACACCACAAATACGCGCGCGCATACACACACACACACACACACACACACACACACACACACACACACACACACACACACTCACCACACACACACACACACACACACACACACACACACACACACACACACACACACCACACACGCACGCACGCACACACACCCCTTAACACATACGTGGATGGAAAGAGACACAGTTGCTTTATTCTTGTTGTTGAGGTTGATTTTTTTATCACAACATTCTGTCCCTTCACCCGCAAGGCACCAGTGTCTCAAGTGTTACATTCTCAATCTGCAACAGCAGCAATCCTTTTCTCTTTCCAGGTGGACTACCCCACGAAGAGTTGTCATACATACTTTTTTATTTCTGCCCTTGGGTTATTTTGGCCACCGTGAAGCGCAGATTGATTTTAATGTTATCGCACCTACCCCTTCGCATCCTTAGAGAGCAGATTCGGCAGAAGATCATTTATTTTGGTCATGTAAAGGTTGAGAGCGCATATAGCTCTTAAAATGTCTACAAAGCGTAGTGTTGTTGTTGTTGTTGTTGTTGTTTCTTGTTCTTCTTCTTCTTCTTCTTCTTCTTCTTCTTCTTCTTCTTCTTCTTCTTACCGTTGTCGTCGTCATCGTCATCTCGTCGTCGTCGTCGTCGTCGTTGTTGTTTTTGCCTGTAAGCTGCTTGGCATCTGGGAAGTGCAAATAGTGCCAGACATCTCATCTCATCCTTTCTCTCATACTTTGGGGATCGGAACGAGACGACGAATCAACCGTAGTGTTAATGTATAGTTAGTGCCCTGGTCAGCCTGAAACATTTGATAAGATGCAGGAGTGAAAAAAACAAATGCCTGCCCCTAACTCCTGCAAAGACATTTGTGTGTATGTTTGTGTGCGGGGGAGGACGGGGAGACATTATTCATGGTTAAAATTAGTGGGAGGCTTGAGGGGTGGGATGGGATGGTCAAGGTTGCATAACGTTGCTTGTGGGGATGTGTTTGGTGAAAGAGTGGAAGAGAAATGGTGGACGAATGGGGCGGGAGGGTGTATAGGGGGGTAGAGAGAAGTAGGGGGTGGGGGAGGAGAATGAAGAGAAGACGGATGTAGACTACTACACATACAAGCAGATGCATTTCTTCTTGTTACCTTGCATTTTGTATCCCATGAACTGTCATCTGGAGAAACTCCCCCTCAGCTCAAGCCTGAAGCATCACTATCCATTCTTTTTTTTCGATCCACAAGAACAGCGATCCTTTCTCTGTCCAAGAGTACAATTCAAAAACAAGCATTGTCAGGTGAAGCTCAAGCCATCTACTCTGTTTTTGATTCATAAGAACAGCGATCCTTTCTCTGTCCAAGAGTACAATTCTAAACAAGCGTGTGTCAGATATACCTTCTTTTCTTTTTTGGCTTCCTTGAAGTGCAGTCTACGCTTGATGTCTCTGCCCGTGATGCCCCCCTCTGTCACCCTTGGAGAGAGTAAGGAGAGGTAGGGTTTACCCATCTTGGCAACAGCAACATGGACAGCAGGAAGAAGACGAAGCAACATGGACAAGCAGAAGAAGACCGAAGATCACCCGTCTTGTTATGCTAAGATCAGTGTCTAGGGCGATTCGGTATGACATGAAGCAGATAACACCGTTCACAAAACATAAGCCAGACCTATCTTAGAACTTGATCTTCGGTCCGAACTGTGTGTAGAGGAAACATAAGGGAAAGGATGAGAGAGAGAGAGAGAGAGAGAGAGAGAGAGAGAGAAGAGAGAGAGAGAGGAGAGAGAGTTGCCTGTTGTGTATCTGGGTGGCAAGGCCATTTGGTCATGGTTGTGTATCCAGTAAAACACTGAAACCCGGCATCGTCGTAGGAACTCACAGGCTGGCACTTGCTTTTATTGCGCTTTTGTGTGTGCATTGTGTGTGTGTGTTGTGGGGGGGGGGGGGGGGCGCGTAGCCGCAAGGTGGCGCGTACGTGCGTTGCGTTCGAGCGTGCGTGCGTGCGTGCAGAGCATGCGTGTTGGTGTGTGTGAGAGGTGAGTGTGTGTGTGTGTGTTTGTGTGTGTGTGTGTGTGTGTGTTGTGTGTGTGTGTGTGTGCCTGTGTGTCTGTGTGTGTGTGTGTGGCGTGCGTGGGTGCGTTGCGGGCTGGTGCGCGCACGCGCGCGCGTATCGTAGTGTGTGTGTGTTGTGTGTGTGTGTGTGTGTGTGTGGTTGTGTTGTGCGCATGTGTTTGTGTCTATGTCTGTGCTTGAGTCTGTGTCATTTGTGCGTGGATAAGTGCGGCGTGCATAAGTTAATACGGTGTGCGTACGTGCGAGCGCGCGCTCGGCATGTGTGTGGTGTGTGGTGTCTGTGTGTGTGTGTGTGGTGTGTGTGTGTGTGTGTGTGTGTTTGCGCGCGTGCAGGCGAGCGCACGCGCACCTCTATGTGTGTGTGTGTGTGTGTGTGTGTGTGAGAGAGAGAGAGAGAGGAGAGAGAGAGAGAGAGAGAGTAGTATGTGTGTGTGTGTGTGTGTGTGTGTGTGTGTGTGTGTGTGTGTGTGTGTGTGTGTGTGTGTGTTGAGGATACTGAAGGAACGCTTATTAATTTCAGACTCATTTCCCGCATATCCTTCCCCCCACCCTAACCCCCCACCCCCCCCCACCCCCCACACCCCCCCCCCCCCCCCCACCCCCAACCCCCACCCCAAGTGTTTCCCTATCAGTCACTGAACGATGACCAGGCTGACAGTGACGGAAGACAACACGATCACGACGGGGTGAGATTTCTGCCCTGACTTAGAGCAGCACCGCAAGATACCAGACAGCCCTTTGACATAGCACCTGAGACCCCGGCAACAACACATGAGTCGTGTGTCTACAGATTACAACAACGACTCCCACACCTGACGCACTCCCCCCCAAATCAAAGCCACTCCCGACCACATATCAATTATTCTCCCTGTCCCTTTGTCTTAGAGTTTAACCTTGACAGTGAGTAAATCCATTCGTTTCTCCCTTCTTCTCTTATCAATAACAATGACAGTATTTATATTTCATCTCCTGCGTCTCCTTCGCAGTCACTGAAGAGGAATGCCAGTGCAGAGAGAAGTTAATCCACAGCAGTGTTTTCTTACTGATTGCAGTGACGATGGCATCTGTCTCCAAAACCACTTCTCGCTTTTACCTACAGTGGCAGTGTATAATAAAATCATCCTCATTGCCATCGGTTGTTCACTGTAGATTTTTAGAAAAAAAAACAAACTCGCATAATCCCCCACCCCTTTATCGTACCTCTAACGGTGACATTGTCCAGAAAATTATGTATACAAGTCCCATTCCTGCTGTTTAACAATGATATTGAGGTGGGAACATTTCCCCACATATCTGCTACTGACCGTGACGACCGTGACAGGATCCGGTCCCACACCTTCTACAGGAAAAATCAGTCTCCCCAACCTTCTCTCATTCACAGTAATGACAACTTGGAGCAGATCATATTCCAATAATACCCTACGTTCTCTCCCTCGTTCCTACGAGTAACAGTGTGCCAGAAAACCCATCTGGTCCATCACGTTCATCACCATACTTTAAAAACGTCAACATAACAGACATCACACACGCACACACACACACACACACACACACACACACCACACACACACACGCACACACACACACACACCACACACCACACACAAACAAAACACACACACACACACGCACCGCACACACACCACACACACACACACACACACACACACACACACACACACAGCGCGCGCCGCGCGCGCGCCGCGCGTGCGCACGCACGCACACACACACACAACACACACACACACACACAACCACACACACACCACACACACACCACACACACACACACACACAACACGCACTCAGAGCCTCTTCATTCAAAACATTGATAGCATCAAGACGCCTCCCCCCCCCCCTCACCTGGTTTCCCTCCCCTCTCTTCTTGATAACAGTTATGTCGACAGGAAACAGAGATCGTACAATAATGACCCATTCGACAGACACCTACCCCCTCCCTGCGAATGAGACGATTTGTCACGTCAGAACGGGTAAGAGGTGAGAACTGGAACGGTTGCAAGAGGAAAGGGGATAAGTGATTGCCTTGAGTATCCGAAGCCGTTGGAATTCCGAAACGCAGCGGCGAATTTTCATCGCTCTGTGTCAGTGCGTGTGTTCTCAAGCACAGCTCGTCAATCATCTCCACCAGAGGGTGGAAACGTCTTAACACCATCCCCCTCCTCCCAGCAATAAACCAACACGTTTGAGAGGCCGGTGAAGCTGGGGTGGGAGACGGGGTAGAAGAGGGGTGGGGAGGCGAGAGTGGGTGGGGGGTGGAATGAGATCAAATTCATTGATCACTGTGTGGTTGATTACTTACTCACGGTGCTCCCAAATTGTCCCTCGACAGCAACTCCTCCCAATAGCAATTCCTTCCAACCACGAAGCAGAAGAAGAAGAAGAGGAAGAAGAAGAAGGAGAAGAAGAAAGAACAGAAGAAAGAAAGAAAGAAGGAAAGAAAGAAAGAAAGAAAGAAGAGAAAGAAAGAAAAGAAGATGAAGAGAAGAAGAAGAAGAAGAAGAAGAAGAAGAAGAGGAAGAAGAAAAGAAGAAGAAGAAAAAGTAGAAGAGAAGAAGAAGAAGAAGAAGAAGAAGAAGGTAAGGTAATGTAATGTAAGGTAAGGTAATGTTGCTTATAGCCCAGCTGACCACAAAGGGCCATATTAGGGCCGTCACCACCACGTTAAAATCAACTCACAAGTCACTGATTTACACAATTCTTTAAAATACATCGTCTAAAAACCCATCCGATATTGTGTTCAAATCTTTCCACTGGAAAATCTCAGATCCGAAGAAAAATGTTAAATCGCTTTCAAGAACTCACAGATCGCGTCAGATGGAGCATCTTTGAACAAAAGTTTCATGGAATCAGCTGCAAAATGTTCGTGTCTCACATCATGCAAATCCCAACATTCTAAAAGAAGAAGAAAGAAAGAAAGAAAGAAAGAAAGAAAGAAGAAGAAGAAGAAAAAGAAGAAGAAGAAGAAGAAGAAGAAGAAAGAAATTTCATGAAACCCCCTCCTCTCTGGCCATTGTTGCTTCTACCAAGCCCCCCCCCCCCCCCCCCCCCCCCCCCCCCCCATCCCGCCATGGCCATGCAAGTCTATTAATGTGTCAGAGCAACAATCAGGTTACAGCAATGACGTTTGTTCCAGTTCCCTCTGTCCTGTGCTGTGTGGCCCCCATTCCCTCTGTCCTGTGCTGCGTGTCCCCATTCCCTCTGTCCTGTGCTGTGTGACCCCATTCCCTCTGTCCTGTGCTGTGTGTCCCCATTCCCTCTGTCCTGTGCTGTGTGTCCCCATTCCCTCTGTCCTGTGCTGTGTGGCCCCATTCCCTCTGTCCTGTGCTGTGTGGCCCCATTCCCTCTGTCCTGTGCTGTGTGTGTCCCCATTC
>JADBJO010023402.1:25000-26617 GCA_016801955.1 Conus betulinus
GTGTGTGTGTGTGTGTGTGTTGTGTATGCATGTGCGTGCTCTTCTGTGTGTTGTGTGTGTGTGTGTGTGTGTGTGTGTGTGTGTGTGTGTGTGTGTGTGTGTGTGTGTATGCATGTGCGTGCTCTTCGTGTGTGTGTGTGTGTGTGTGTGTGTGTGTGTGTGTGTGTGTGTGTGTGTGTGTGTGTGTGTGCATGCATGCGTGCATGCATGTGTGTGGTGTGTGGTGTGTGTGTGTGTGTGTGTGTGTGTGTGTGTGTGTGTGTGTTCTTCCTATCATTTACAGCAAAATGTATGAATGTATGCAAAGTACATTTCATACTTTTCATGTTTTCTTTTCAAATGTCTATTCCAGAACCACATACTCATGGAGTGAAAGGCAAAGAAATCTTGAATTTTGAATAACAGGTTTTGCTTATTGTTTCTATACTATCCTGTTTGCTTGTTCTCTTCTTATGCTGTCTGTTCGCCTTGGCTTAAGGCTGTATCAGGCCAACTGACATAAACTAGGACACCAAGGCTACATCAAAATGTAATGCTGTGCATAGTTTATGCGGGGATTGTCTTCAGTTGTGACAAGCTCCTAGCGTAACATTATCAGTCTCCAAAATCCCCCGAAGTCGGAGTGTGGCTGCCCACGTGGCGGGGTAATCAAAAACGGTCACGCACGTAATGTTCTCATCCCCAGCTGATGGATTTGTACCATAGTGTTCAAGTACTTCGGCCGTTCGGATGATCCCTGGACTCTTCTAGCCAGGGTATGACAACAACAACAACAACAACAGCAACAACAACAACAACAACAACAACAACATACTCTCTCTATTGCTGTTCTGATAACTTGTTATTGTTGTCGTCGTTGTTGTTTCTCTGGTGCTGTTTGTTCGTTTGATTGATTGGTTGTATGTGAACTTGAACATTACGATTGGTAAGTTGGTTTCCCACATGTGTTTTTTCATTTCTCTCTCTCTCTCTCTCTCTCTCTCTCTCTCTCTCCTCTCTCTCTCTCCGCTCCCCTCTCTCTCTCTCTCTCTCTCTCCGAGTGCATGCTTCATCTCTATGATAACTGATCTCAATCATACTATGTTTAATTCTGCCTGGTTTTGATGGTACATTCACTCATGATTGATTCCCCGCCCTACCTGTTTCTATGTCCTCGCGACTACTTCTAGCACCTCTTCCTGTGCCATGGTTGAAAAGCAAAAAAAAAAACCCCAAACAAACAAACAAACAAAACAAACAAACAAAACAACACGAAACAGAACAAAGTGACTTGTTACAGCGCCTCTTAGCATCAACGCATACCAAGCTCTAACGCGCGGTGCTCTGAAGGAGAGAGAAAAGAAGGGAAGATATCAGGCAAAGTTGGCCTGACGACATCAACGAATGGACAGACACCGACATCCTAGTCCTATACTGGCAAACGAAACATTAATGAGCAAGGAAGTGTGTGGGTCGGAGTTAGCATTCTGCATATCTCCCCTACGTGAGATGAGGCTGTTCACCATTCCTGCTCCCAGAGTCCTTCAGAACCATGGGTGGCAATGACGTGAGGAAGGCTGCACCAGTTGTCTTTTTCTTCTGAGAGTTGTAGGCGAGTGTCCGGGTTGTGGCAAATAT
>JADBJO010023403.1:5000-7500 GCA_016801955.1 Conus betulinus
GAGTATGACAACAACAATGACAGGCAAAAAAAAAACAAAACAGCAGCAACAACAAGAAGAAGTCCATTCTTACGAACGGCATTGACAGGCAAAAAAAAACAAAACAACAGCAACAACAAGACGAGTCCATTCTTACGAACGGCATTGACAGGCAAAAAAAAAAAAAAAAAAAAACAGCAACAACAAGACGAGTCCATTCTTACGAACGGCACTGACAGGTCCTATTCAACAAATCCCTAAGACAGCAATGACGAGTCCCATTAAATCAGTTCAGAGGAACAGCAACTGCGGGTGCCCTCAGGGCCACTCGCCAAAGCAGCCCTGCTGCATGATGTGTATAGCTGGGGAATATTCTGAGCCCCAGATCGTCCCCTGGTGGGGACTGTGTCGTTGTACTCTCGGCAATGGCGGGAGGAAACTGGTCTTAGTGGGGTGTTGACAGTAGTCTAACAGCGTGATGAAGCATTGACACAAACTTGCTGGATGAAGTGTTTTACAGCAACCGTTGGATGAAATGTTTATGGTAACCGTTGAATGAAGTGCTCACAGCAAGAGGTCAATGCAATGTTGACAGCAACAGCTGGATGGAGTGTTTGAAATGACCGTTGGGTAAAGTGTTTATGATAACCAATGGACGCGCGCGCGCGCGCACACACACACACACACACACACACACACACACACACACACACACACACATCCCTCCCCCCCCCCCCCCCCCCGGTCGTTTTGGGATTTTTTTTTTTTTAAGAAAAAGTATTAATGACTGGATGCAAGGGGAACGGAAGCAGAAGATAGAATTCAGTCACAGAACAAAGCAACAATGTTCCGTAGGGTGGTTAGCAGTGAATTACAGAACACAGAAAATCAGTCAACAGCAAAAACCAGAGATCTTGTATGTAGGAGCTAGATATGTAGGAGAGAATCAATTCGTCCTCTTGAGATAGGAGGATTATCTGCCATGGATACATGCTGAATACTTTGCATTGCACATTCATGACTGGCGAACAACGTGCGTTCCAAGCCAGTGTACAAAGATGGGTGAGCACAACCGAACACAGAGATAATGACGTAGTGTATATCTGTGACGCATGAATAAGTTCACGTATTATGACGTGAGAGATGTTACATACACATATACAGAGAAAGCGCGCAGCTAAGCATACTAAGGCATACCTCAGGGCACACCTTTTTTCACTTTTTTCTTTTCTTTTTTTTTTTTCTTTTCTTATCTTTTCATTTCTTTTTTTCTATTTTATTTTTTTTTTTTTTTTTTTTTTTTTTTCTTTTTCTTTTTTTTTTTTTTCTTGTAATGCGCTGGTCAGTGACGTCTCTCTGCCCATACCAGATCTCTGGCCACACACCAGTAAAGACGCCACACAGGCCTATGACGAAGAAGAGTTAGGGGTAAGACAAGGCACGGATGGATACCCAGTGGTTTTTTTTTTCGTTTCGTCTTTTTCTTCTTCTTGTGTCTGCCCAACGCAGGGCTCCGTGGAGAGGCAGCGGAGGGTGAGTGGGAGGAGAACCAGTCCCACCCCTCCACGTCCACGCTCTCCTCTCTGTCATCCAACCGCTCGGCCAAAACCACCTGGCGTGGCGTAAAAGTCAAGTGGACAGTTAAATCACTTCCGAGCGTTGCGTGGAAGAGTGTCCTATCTTTGTGGGAGTCGTCTCTCGCACTGCAGGATGCAAAAAGTCAACTGTCATCAGTCAAGTGTGAAAGTCACATGTCGCGGTGCAAAAGTCACCTGTCGCAGTGCAAAAGTCACCCTGTCGCAGTGCAAAAGTCACCTGCCGCAGTGTTAAAGTGTCAAAATCATTTTTCATGATGTCGAAGTCACCTGTCGTGATGTTAAAGTGTAAAATTCATTTTTCATGTCCAAGTCACCTGTCGTAATGTTTAAGTGTAAAAGTCATTTTTCAGTTGTCAAAGTCACGTGTCGTGATGTTAAAGAGTAAAGATTTATTTTTCATGTTGTCGAAGTCATCCGTCGTGGTGTTAAAGTGTAAAAATCATTTTTCATGTTGTTTAAGTCACGTGTCGTGATGTTAAAAAGTGTAAAAATCATTTTTCATGATGTCAAAGTCACCTGCCATGGTGTTAATGTCATCTGATATGGTGTGAAAATGTAAATCAGCTGCTTTAGTGTAAAAAGTCACTCATGTAGCGAAAAGTTGCTTTCGTGGTGTAAAAATGACCTATCGTGATGTAAAAATCACGTGTTATGATGTAAAGTCACCTGTAACGGCGTGCAAGTGGTAATGTATAAAAATCAGTGTTCATTGTGTTGAAGTCTCCTGTCATAGTGGAAACGTTGCTTGTCATGGTGTGTAAAAGTCACTTATCATGTTACATAAAGTGTCCGAGTCACAGTTCATAAGGTCAAGAGTGAAAGTCATGTTATTTTGTAGTCACTAGCTACTGTGTTAAAGTCGCATGCCTTTCAACAAAAGTCATTTGCCATCCTGAAACTAAAGCCACTTCTTATTAAAGACA
>JADBJO010023403.1:10000-15000 GCA_016801955.1 Conus betulinus
TATGAGTGCGCATCAGTAAGGTTTGTAGAAGACTGAGGTTTGAAGCAGTCCATCTTTGAGGGAGATAGTGATGTCCAGGAAGTTAACTGACTGTGAAATGGTGTAGGTCAGCTAGATGGATGGATGGAAGGTCTGAGCAAAGTTGAGGAAATTCTGGAGGTCATGTTCTGGCATGGATGTGGCTCCCAATCCATCATCTATGTATCTTTTCGTAGAGCTCTGGTGTTGGGCCTGTGTAAGAGGTTAGTAGGCGGTGTTCTAGGTGTCCCATGAAGAGCAGGCATAGGATGGTCCCATTTTGGTTCCCATAGCAACACCACTGATTTGTGAGAATGTATGGTTGTTAAATTCAAAGTATTGAGGGTGAGGACTAATTCTGCAAGTCTGACCAGTGTAGCTGTGGGAGGGTGTTGTTGGTTAGGGGGCCTTCCTTGCGCTGAAGCTCTGAAGCGATCTGAAGCGATCAAAGCTAAGTGAATTTTCGTTATTTTATTCTTTTTTTGTCTCACCTGAAAGAAGACCTAAGAGTTTGAAACGCGTTGTGTTTTGTCTTGTGACTTGTTTGTCCACGTTTTTTCTCTGGGCGGTTCGCTGACATTTATTTAAGATTTGCAAAAATAAGCTATACAACGCAAAAGCTCGTCTATCATGACACAAATGGTCTTACATGACAGCCCCACAGGTCCTCTGTCTCCCTGCCACTGGTCACCTAGCATAGTATAAAAGGTCAGTTGTCTTAGGATCCTTTTTCAGTGTGAAATGTAGGTACGCTTTTGATTTGTTCCTCCATAATCATAATCTCAAAATGACATTATTTCAGACCGGAATACACGACCCTAAAAACAAATATACAGTACATTTTCTCCATGCTGCATTCAACATATCAAATGCGATCGATGGGTGTAAATAATATCTCACGTAAGTTGAGCATACGGAGGCAAACAGAATGATAATGACATTAGTTCAATAAATGGATGTAAGCAGTATGAGAGAAAACATTAGTTCCAAGCAAAGACACCTGTTGTCGTATTGTGGATAAAAAAAGCAAAAATATCATAGTATAAAGAAAATATACAGGATAAAACACGTACGAATGTTTCATATGACATTGGTCCAAAGAAGATTCCCTACAAATTTTACCTCAAGCACGAAACAAAAAAACACGAAAACATGTCCTTTTTGTTAGAGAGAGGGAGAGACTCAAAGTTACAGCAACTTACTGAGGAAACCTACACAGCGTTACTAAAAGATAATGAAATAAAAGCCCCCTCTCTGAAAGATTGGAAATAATGACGGAAAAATGAAGTACACTTCTGAACCACATACACAGTGTGTGTTGTGTGTGTGTGTGTGTGTGGTGTGTGTGTGTGGGTGTGTGTGTGTGTGTGTGTGTGTGTGTGTGCAGAGACAGTGTGTGTGTGTGTGTGTGCGCGAGAGAGAGAGAGAGAGAGACATCATTTTTAACAAAGTTATAGCAACTTATTGAAGGACAGTTACACAGCGTTATTTAAAGCTATTCATGACAAACAGACTGTAAAAAGCGGAAGGAACATTCAACTTGAAATTATTCTTTAATTTTCGAAGTTCAAGGAGGAACACTTCTCTCCTTGTGCATATTTGTGAATAAAAAGACATGGATACAAAAAGGGGGATCACTCCTTACATATAACTGACCTTTGTGAATTGGGTAAGATTCACGGAGTTTTCATCGCAAGTATGTCAAGGTGAAAAAATTGATTCTAAATTCAACACTTTGCTGCAATGTACTACAACGCATATAAAATGAATGAAAAATGTCGCTAGAGAGTGGAAACACCAGCACGGTGCAGGAAGAGAGGGAGTGTGTGTGTGTGTGTGTGTGTGTGTGTGTGTGTGTGTGTGTGTGTGTGTGTGTGTGTGTGTTTATATGTGGGGGGGGTGTGCGTGTGTGTGCGTGAGTGCGTGCGTGCATGCGTGCGTGCATGCGTGTGTGCGTGTATGTGTGTGTGAGTGCGTGCGTCCTTGCGTGCGTGACAAATGCGTGTGTGTGTGTGTGTGTGTGTGTGTGTGTGTGTGTGTGTGTGTGTGTGTGTGTGTGTGTGTGTGTGATACTTGTGTGATGTTTGTGACATCAGTTACTATCTATGTAACATTCATTATCTGTGTGAGTTGAGGCGCGGGAAGTGTTACTCATGAGCTGTGTCTGGTGTATGACGTGAAAGCTGTTATTAGTGTCAGCATACATGGCGTGTCACTGGAGGACTACGTCAGGTGTGTGACGTATGATCTCTGTCACGTGTCCGCTGTGTGTCATTCACGTGCCGTGTGATCTGTGTGACGACGATCAATTCATGACGAGTGTCAGACGTGGGACGTGTCCTTCGTGAGCTTTATGAAGTGTATGACGTGTCATGTAGGATCTCTGTCAGGCCTGTGACGTGTCATTTATGACGTGTGTCAGACGTGAGGCGTATGACTGATGAACTGTTTGAAGTGAACGCGTGTCATTCGTGACGTGTCGAGTGCCAGGCGTGTGACTTGTCATTGATGAAGCGTGTCAGCCTTTAGACGGGGGGAGGTGCGTGACGTGTCATTGATATAGCGTCATGAATGACGTATGCCAGGTGTATGACGTGTCATTGCTGACGTCACTGACGACGTATGCCAGGTGCATGACGCGTCACTGCTGACGTCACTGATGACGTGTGCCATGTGTATGACGTGTCATTTGCTGACGTCACTGATGACGTATGCCAGGTGTATGACGTGTCTTCCGTTTACCTGTCGTCGGGCCCTCAGGGCCACAAAGTCCCCATCCTCTGCCCCGCCCTCTGCCGGCTTCTTCCCGGGCATCGTCGCCTTCTGCACAGAGAGAACAATTCACACCCTGTGTCAGAGAGAACAATTCAACACCTGTGTCACAGTCACAGAGAGGACAATTCAATTCACAGACACAATTCAACACCTGTGTCACAGAGAGGACAATTCAAACCTGTGTCACAGAGAGAACAATTCAACACCTGTGTCACAGAGAGAACAATTCAACACCTGTGTCACAGAGAGAACAATTCAAACACCTGTGTCACAGAGAGAGACAATTCAACACCTGAGAGGACAATTCACACCTGTGTCACAGAGAGGACAATTCAACACCTGTGTCACAGAGAGACCTGTGTCACACAATTCAACACCTGTGTCACAGAGAGGACAATTCAACACCTGTGTCACAGAGAGAGGACAATTCAATGTCACAGAGAGAACAACAACACCTGTGTCACACCTGAGTCACACAATTCAATTCAACACCTGTGTGTCACAGAGAGGACAATTCAACACCTGTGTCACAGAGAGGACAATTCAACACCTGTGTCACAGAGAGGACAATTCAACACCTGTGTCACAGTCACAGAGAGAACAATTCAACACCTGTGTCACAGAGAGGACAATTCAACACCTGTGTCACAGAGAGGACAATTCAACACCTGTGTCACAGAACACAAGACCTGTGTGGAATTCAACACCTGTGTCACAGAGAGAACAATTCAACACCTGTGTGTCACAGAGAGGACAATTCAACACCTGTGTCCAACACCTGTGTCACAGAGAGACAATTCAACACCTGTGTCACAGCACACAGACATAGAGTGGAATTCAAACCTGTGTCATTCAACACCTGTGTCACAGAGAGGACAATTCAACACCTGTGTCACACAATTCACACCTGTGTCACAGACAACAGACATAGAGTGGACAATTCAATACCTGTGTCACAGAGAGAACATTTCAACACCTGTGTCCTGTGTCACAGAGAGGACAATTCAACACCTGTGTCACAGCACACAGACATAGAGGACAATTCAACACCTGTGTGTCACACCTGTGTCACAGACATAGAGGACAATTCAACACCTGTGTCACAGAGACAATTCAACACCTGTGTCACAGACACCATAGAGGACAATTCAACACCTGTGTCACAGAGAGGACAATTCAACACCTGTGTCACAGCACACAGACACAGAGGACAATTCAACACCTGTGTCACACAGTACATTCAACACCTGTGTCACAGACAGAGGACAATTCAACACCTGTGTCACAGTACACAGACAGACACAGAGGACAATTCAACACCTGTGTCACAGAACACAGACATAGAAGACAATTCAACAATTCAATCAAACACCTGTGTCACAGACAGACACAGAGGACAACATTCAACACCTGTGTCACAGCACACAGACATAGAGGACAATTCAACACCTGTGTCACAGTACACAGACACAGAGGAAACAAAACCTGTGTCAACACCTGTGTCACACTCCACAGACACAGAGGACAATTCAACACCTGTGTCAAAGTATTCAGACACAGAGGAGAATTCAAAACCTGTGTCACAGTACATAGACACAGAGGACAATTCAACATCTGTATCACAGTACACAGCACAGAGGACAATTTAACACCTGTGTCACAGAGAGGACAATTCAACACCTGTGTCACAGTACACAGACAGAGAGGACAATTCAACACCTGTGTCACACTATACAGACAGACACAGAGGACAAATTAACACCTGTGTCACAGTACACACACAGAGAGGACAATTCAACACCTGTGTCACAGTACACAGACACAGAGGACAATTCAACACCTGTGTCACAGTTAGTAGACACAGAGGACAATTCAACACCTGTGTCACAGTACGCAGACACAGAGGACAATTCCACACCTGTGTCACAGTATACAGACACAGAGGACAATTCAACACCTGTGTCACAGTACACAGACACAGAGAGGACAATTCAACACCTGTGTCACTGTACACAGACACAGAGGGCAATTCAACACCTGTGTCACAGTACACAGCAGACATAGAGGACAATTCAACACCTGTGTCACAATACACACAGGACAATTCAACACCTGTGTCACAGTACTCAGACATACAGAGAGGATAATTCAACACCTGTGTCACAGTACACAGACAGACACAGAGGACAATTCAACACCTGTGTCAC
>JADBJO010023404.1:0-26611 GCA_016801955.1 Conus betulinus
TTTTCTTTCTATAACCACTCCCTCCCTCCTCTATCTAAAACAACACAAACACACACACTCCTCAATCTCCTCTCTCTCTCTCCTCTCTATTCTCTCTACACATACCGGGCACACACAACACATAAGAAGTACGCACACACACAACACACAAACACCACACAACACACAAAACACACACACACATGCAGCACAGTACAAAACTACATGCGCACACACGCACGCACATATGCGCGCGCGCGCACACACACAACACACCACACACACACACAACACACCACACACCTAAAACACACACACGTGCATGCGCAAACATACATATGGGTACATGCATATATCGTCAGCAAGCAAGCGAGCGAGGGAGCCAACAATACTCCCCTGATGACAGCCAACAACACTCCTCCGATGACAGCCAAACAATACTATGCACATGACAGTCAACAATACTCCCCAGATCACAGCCAAACAAATATACCCCTGGACGACAGCCGGCAATACACCCCTGATGACAGCCAGCAATAAAAGACTGATGACAGCCAGCAATAAAGCCTGATGACAGGGCCCACAATAAAAGCCTGATGACCAGCCAACAATACTCCCTGATGACAACCAAGATACTCAGATGACAGCCAACAATGCCTCCCTGATAAACAGCCAACAATGCTCCCCTCATGACAGCCAACATACTCCCTCGACGACAGGCAACAATACTCCACTGATGAACTCAAGAATACTTCCTTAGATTGACAGCCCAACAATATCCCCAAATGACAAACCAACAATAGTCCACTGATGACAGTCCATCAATGAATCCCCACATGACAGCCAACAAAAAACTCCCCTGATGACATCCAACAATACTCCTCAGATGACCAGCCAACACTAACTCCCTGATGACAGCAACAATACTCCTAGGATGACAGCCACAATACTCCCAGATCACAGCCGACAATACTCCCACATAACATCCGACAAAACTCCTCTGATGACAAACAACAATACTCCCCTGATGACAGCCAACAATACTACCTGATGACAGCCAACAATCACCCCCTGATCACAGCAACAATACTCCCCTGATCACAGCCAGCAATACTCCCATACGACAACCAACAATACTCCTCTGATGACAGCCAAGCAGTACTCCTCTGATGACAGCCAAACAGTACTCCTCTGATGACAGCAACTTTGATGTTGGCGATGCTTATGTACCTTGATTTTTTTTTTCTAGGAAGGTGATGTTTGCCTAGGCAAACCCGTTAAAAGGGTAATGATGAGCAAAATAGACACGGACAAGATAGATAGATAGATAGATAGATAGATAGATAGATAGATAGATAGACAGATAGATAGACGGATAGGTAGATAGATAGATAGATAGAGAGATAGATAGATAGATAGATAGATAGATAGATAGATAGATACAAACAATACATAAATACCTACATACATACATATCAATTACTTTAATGCATCAACTTGAAATACATACATACATACATACATACATACATACATACATACATACATATACTCAAAAAGACAATGTATGTAATGTACCAACCAACAACATACATACATACATACATAATAACATACATACATACATACATACATACTACATACATACATACATACATAAACTGATAGGCTTTCAGACAAGGCAGACAAACGGATGGATGGATGGATGGATGGATGGATGGATGGATGGATGGATGGATGGATGGATGGATGGATGGATGGATGGATGGATACCTAGATAGATAGATAGATAGATAGATAGATAGATAGATAGATGATCAAACACACAGACTACAGACTGATAGATAGATAGACAGACAGACATAACAGGCAGACAGACAGACAGCTAGATAGCTTGCTTAGCTAGAGAGAGAGAGAGAGAGAAGAGAGAGAGAGAGAGAGGGGGGAGAGAGAGAGAGAGAGAGAGGGAGAGAGGGGAGAGAGAGAGAGAGAGAGAGAGAGAGAGAGAGAGAGAGAGAGAGAGAGAGAGAGAGAGAGAGAGAGAGAGCAGAGAGCGTTTTGAATCGTTTTGAAAAGTTGATGTCAGTGTTTTAAACGAATGGTCTGCTCTGTATGTGGCCTTCATTTCCATGCCAGTCACAAGCTGGGCAAGTCTTCAGAATTTTTCGTTTGTTTGTTTTTTAATACGAGCCATCTCTGCTGCACTGGACTGCTTCTACTTCAAGACTATCTCCTTACGTCCTGGTTAACATTTTCCACACATACATACCTGGTCCTGAGATGTTGTCACAGTGTCAACTTCTCCTAGGCTTTACCATTATGAAAATGGTTTTCAAATGGGATGGCTGCAGGCAGAATCTGAAACAACTTTTGCCCCCAGTTAGAAGAGGTAAGCGACTAGTTGTTCGCTTCTTTTGCTTTCGTTGTCTTTAATGCTATTTGTTATGTTTGAAGAAGACCTGATAGGTCGAAACGCGTTGAATTTGTGTGTTCCTTCGTTTGGCGGCGCGGTAATTTTGTATTTGCTCTCATTATACAAATGGTTGATAGGAAGATATTTAGAGATATGATCACTGACATTTGTCACGTGAGTTGATTTAACATTTTAAGATTTACTGGTGTTGACTATCGATTAATCTTTTCTGTATAATCCAAGCACCACGAGTCCACCCACTCTTACCCCACTCCCAGCCACAATCTACCCAAAAACAACACACTCTGCTTCTTCCATCCCCCCCCCCCCCCCCCCCCCTCACCCTTTACCCAACCGCCCGCCCTTTCTCTTCATTTTTCTTTTATCTTTAGTAAGCCATTTTAAACGGTATCTTGAATCGCTGATTTTGCACAGACCATGGTTTCGTGGATGCCGGCTTGATTCAAAATGTATAGAAATTTCAGAGGGGGTGGACAACATGGAATTGACTGATAAGAGAGAGATTCGGCCATAGAGATAGCTAGAGAGAGAGAGAGAGAGAGAGAGAGAGAGAGAGAGAGAGAGAGAGAGAGAGAGAGAGAGAGAGAGAGAGAACTCTGAACTCTGACAATTTAATGAAAAGGCCATAGACCCATGTCATTGGGAGTGGTTACAAACAGAATCAATTTGCATCGCTGCAGAAACACAATTTATACATTCTGTAATAATGCATACAAACACACTTGTATAATGCACATTTCCACTTCATTACTCGTTCGAGTGAACTACCGCGCACTTTGACAGCTTTTTCAAGATAGATAGCGAGTCGAACTATTTGTGATTTATTCTCAGATGCCAGAAGCATTGTTAGTTTGAACTGCGAAGGCTGGTTACAGTATTTATGAGGAATATACTTTTTCTCGTAAATCCTGATACCGCGGACAATGTAAAACAAAGTAAACTTCGGTCTCTACCGGCGAAAGGACATGACATATCGTTTTCCGTTATATTTTTACGGATGCGTAGCTTGTGCACGTTCAGCTGTGAGACACCTAACCGTAACCTAATCAAACTGATTCTTGCTCGCAAAAGATTAAGTACAATCAAATAGGGAGATAGAACCAATTCACTCTTGAATGTTCGATACAACAGGAAACGATCACTTTGTTCCATGTCATGAGACCATTGCGTCTTGTAATCATTAATAACACCGTTTTTTTTTAATGTTCTCAAAAATGCCTTCTCATCCTCAACCCCCTGATTCTCCCAAACCTCTCCATATCATATTTATACAAGAAGAAACAAATTGCCGATGCCCATGTATTCTTGTTGTTATTATGAAAAATGTAGTAGCATTCTATACGACTTGTGAGGCAAACGATGAAATGGCATCTTCAAAATTCTTAACCTGTATCGAACACTTTTGAGGTGCAAGTTTGCATATAGTGGAAAACGTCCTAACTCACCGTAAATCATCACGTTAGGAGTTCTTATGCTGACATTTAAAAATCTTTTTAGTGAAAATAAGTGCACTTTTTCTACTATATCAAGATTTCCTATGATGCCCCAAACTTCGGCTCCATAACTAAGCATAGGCTGGATCTGAGCATCCAAAAGCTTAAAGAATATGACTGGAGATTTTTTTCTCCTAATGACCAAAGCAACTTAAAAATACTAATGACCCCTTTTTTCGCTCGACTCGATAAATCGTTGAAACAGTGAGTAAATGACAGCCTAGTTGACATAATGACACCAAGATATTTATACATGTTAACAACTGATACCTTATTCCGTCCATAATACCATACCTCAGAGTTCAGAGACATAGCCGCCATTTCTGAAGGTGACAATATTTGACTTCTCTAAATTAACGATTAAACCAAGCCTTTTTGTCATGTCATGCAACACATTAAATTGGGTTTGCAAGCCTGTGATCGAATCAGAGACTAGAATAATATTATCGGCAAACATAAGAATAAGAATTTCAACAACAAAAAAAAAAAAATCAGGAATAAGCTAAATTCCATGTCTTCCTCTTTGGGTGATTTCTTCCGCAAATTCATTTATGAACAGAGAAAACAGGACAGGACTGCATTTTCTCCCTGTTTTAAAGCAATGGGACACGTAAATGCTTCAGTCAGATCACCTTCAACTCTAACTTTTGCTTTTACAATGTTATAAATACTACTTATAGCCTGGTACATTTTCCCTCGAATACCTTTTTTTCGTCAGGACGGCCCATTATTTCGAGCGGGCGACAGAATCAAAAGTTTTTTTCTAAAATCTATAAATCCAACATATAATTTTTTGTGTAACAATAATTGTTTCTGCACCATGGCGAACAACGTAAAAATATTATCAACAGTGCTGTATTTTTTTTCTGAAGCCCTGCTTGACAATCGTTTATTACATTATTGTGTTCGATCCATTTTGATCATCTTTCATTTAATATATGACTGTATAGCTTACTGCAGACATTCAAAAACGAAATACCGCAATAATTATCAGGTAAGCTCCGATCACCTTTTTTTTTTTTTTTTTTTTTTTGAAGAGAGGCTGTATAAAGGCTTCAGACCACTGTGTAACGGATTGGTTCCTGACGTAAACATTACAATAAATAATGCAACTAAAAAAGGAGCAATTATGGTGATAGAGTTTTTAAATACTTTGCCTGTGATCCCATCAGGACCTGATGGTTGCCTTGCCATTTGTTAACGAACACACGGCAGCACAAACTTCATTCTCTGTTATATCTGACTCAAGAGAATCTGTGTTCACGTGCTGACTCTCATCTCGGTCCACTAGCCGTTGTCATCCTCTTCATTACCTTCACCGTCCACAACATTTGAAACGTTGTCGGAATTGGACTGAAATACTTGGGGAAAAATGTGTGTGTACCACTGCTCTTTATTTTACTACAGACTTTTTAGAAATACAAGATCGCAACTTATTCCAGAATCCTGTCGGATTATTAATGTTTGCATGTGATGCCTTCAATGTCGACGTACGGTGGTTTTTCTTTTTAATCTTCAGGAGCTCTTTATATTCTCTTCGTTTCTCGTTACATGCAGTTCTTAAAATCATCATCATCCCATGTCTCTAATACTGTCTCAAATCACATCTAAGTTCCTTTCTTCATTGACTACATTCTTGGTCGAACCATGGGTCTGATATTTCTGTTCACACTGTTATCGTTTTCTTCATACATAAACAAGCACTGAGCAACGCTTCGTTAAATATCTGAAGAACTTCGTTAATGTCAGCATTTATCAATGAGGATGCTGTCCCTAAACTGCTGTTAATTCATTAGATGCAATATTCTTCTTAAAACCTTCAAATTTGTTTTGGTCCCAGACAATTTTTTTCAAGCTTAAAACTGGTCGCTTTTACGTTTGTTTCCTCATCAACATTAACCTGTGAGTTAAACACAACTTCAACAGCATGTGTTTTGATTCAATTTTGGGACGAACATTCAGTGAAACACAAAACTTCAACAAACATCGTGACACAATAGCGTGGTCACTAATACTACATCCGCCTGGTGACACATATGTATAGTGACCAAAATCCTTATAATTCTTGACAGCGCCATTCAAAATAAAAAGATCAAAACAGCCACAAACATTCAATAAACAATTACCAAAATCATTTATCACCTTATCTTTTGAAGTACAGCTTAATTCCCGTTCGTCGTCATCTTTCAGTGGCGCGCACCTTCACTCAAATCATCATCCCCTTCTTTCCCATTCAACCTCCCAGTGCGTGCATTGAAATCCCCATTCAAGAGAAAAGGCACATTTCCAAAAGATTCAAACAATCCATTATGCATTTGTTCTGTAATCGTAATACCATTAGATAAATTCGTGCTGCGGTAATAGTCAGAAGAGCTAGGAGGTACATACGCATCGACCAGCATCACTGGTGTGTCTGTGCCAGAGAGAGAGAGAGAGAGAGAGAGAGAGAGAGAGGGGGGGGGAGACTGACAGACAGACAGACAGACAGACATAGACACAGACACAGACACATACACAGACAGAGAGGAGAGACATGGAGACAGAGACAAAGAGAGAGAAAAATGACAGACAAACAGACAGACAGACAGACAGAGACAGAAACACACACACACACACACACACACACACACACACACACACACACACAGACACAGACAGACAGACAGACAGACAGACAGACAGACAGACAGAGACAGATAGCAGGCAGGCAGACAGACAGACAGACAGAGGGTTCTCAGAGAAGTTTTGGTTGCATTTTGTGTATCATGTGGTTCGTATGGTAGATTTGCTGGCTTTACTGGAAAGTCACTGGGCTTCGTGTTCTCTCCCGTACTGTACAAATACCACGTAAATGATAAGTTGTAGACCAAACGACGAACAAACACAGCAACTCATATTCATCTGATGAGTCTCAGTAAGGAACGAAAGACGACTTTGGACATATGTGAATATGATTGTCCCCGCACGCTTATACAGAAAGGTTTGATGTTTACGTTCTCACGCTCTTGTCTTCAACCTTGTTCTCTCACGCATCCCACACTCACTTTACTCTAAGTCGTTGTGTTAATGTCAGAGGAATTGCTTGCGTACACTTAATTTCCATCACGACGTGTGTTGCTTTCGGTTGTATCTTTGTCGATCCAAGGACCTACTCACCTACCTGTACTAAATAATGTGCCGTAGCATTTTCAGGCTTAATGTCAGTTCTGATCTGATCGGACGGGGACGACGATGACAACCAAACGTTTCTCAGAGATTGTCCTGCCTGCTGTTACGCACTCCCATGATGGAAAGGGATTTCTGTCGTCATGTATATCTGGAAAGAAATGTATGCTGTCACTCATATGTCTGATGGAAAGAATGTCTGCTGTCATTCACAAGTCTGGTGGAAAGAATGTCTGATATCATTCACATGTCTGGTGGAAAGAATGTCTGTTGCCATTCACATGTCTGGTGGAAAGAATGTCTGTTGTCATTCACATGCCTGGTGGAAAGAATGTCTGTTGTCATTCACATGTCTGGTGGAAAGAATGCCTGCTGTCATTCACATGTCTGGTGGAGCGGAATGAGTGTTGTCATTCACATGTCTGGTGGAAAGAATGTCTGCTGTCATTCACATGTCTGGTGGAGCGGAATGAGTGTTGTCATTCACATGTCTGGTGGAAAGAATGTCTGCTGTCATTCACATGTCTGGTGGAAAGAATGCCTGCTGTCATTCACATGTCTGGTGGTACGGAATGAGTGTTGCCATTCACATGCCTGGTGGAAAGAATGTCTGCTGTCATTCACATGCCTGGTGGAAAGAATGTCTGTTGCCATTCACATGTCTGGTGGAAAGAATGTCTGCTGTCATTCACATGTCTGGTGGAAAGAATGTCTGCTGTCATTCACATGTCTGGTGGTACGGAATGAGTGTTGTCATTCACATGTCTGGTGGAAAGAATGTCTGTTGCCATTCACATGTCTGGTGGAAAGAATGTCTGTTGCCATTCACATGTCTGG
Organism: Conus betulinus; assembly: GCA_016801955.1. Lineage (NCBI taxonomy): Eukaryota > Metazoa > Mollusca > Gastropoda > Neogastropoda > Conidae > Conus > Conus betulinus. The sequence continues at coordinate 7,909 of JADBJO010023404.1, forward strand.
TGGAAAGGAATGTCTGTTGTCATTCATGTCTGGTGGAAAGAATGTCTGTTGCCATTCACATGTCTGGTGGGAAAGAATGTCTGTTGCCATTCACATGTCTGGTGGAAAGGAATGTCTGTTGTCATTCACATGTCTGGTGGAAAGGAATGTCTGTTGCCATTCACATGTCTGGTGGAAAGAATGTCTGTTGCCATTCACATGTCTGGTGGAAAGAATGTCTGTTGCCATTCACATGTCTGGTGGAAAGGAATGTCTGTTGCCATTCACATGTCTGGTGGAAAGGAATGTCTGTTGCCATTCTCATGTCTGGTGGAAAGGAATGTCTGTTGCCATTCACATGTCTGGTGGAAAGAATGTCTGTTGCCATTCACATGTCTGGTGGAGCGGAATGTCTGTTGTCATTCACATGTCTGGTGGAAAGAATGTCTGTTGCCATTCACATGATGACACACGTGATGCTATGGAGTGAGGGACACGTTGTTGTTTATAAAATTTACTTTGCATCTACAAAATTTATGAAACATTGTTTTCCAGTAAACAGCGTCAGAAATTTTACCGTTTTTGTTTATTCATGCTAAAATGGGACAGACGACAATCAGAACTACGAAATACACATTTTCAATATGTTACCTTTCGTGTTATCACAGATGTACGCAATGACGCGTTCTGTGAATGATCAGCTATTTTACCTATCCAGTGTTTAGAAACCATTTAAGGTGCGTTGTCATATAAGATTTTGGGAATCATAACATGCATTATCACATTGAACTTCAGTCATCCTAAAACCTGTCACTTAGGCTTACAGTGATAAACAAGTAACACATCCAAACAGATATGAAAACGCATTTCAAATTGCTTCAGTAAATTCGCACTTTGTGAAAGGAACCAAAATGACCAGGAGGCAACTGATAAAGAGAAATGATTCGGCGCTACGTATTAAAAGCTTATACTAACATCGCAAACAAAGACTTTGCTAAACGAACGCAGTGAGTGATAGTCTCGATTATGTTAAGTAACAATATCACATATCCTGATCCTGACACTGTTGGTGTTTGATTATCTAATTCGAAAGTGATAAGGAATGGATATGATCCAGTCTTACAGAGCATTATGTCACACGGCACTTGCTACAACTCGCAAACAACGTAGCACTAAAGTTACACGGTAAGAAATGAAGACGGATATATTCTAGCAAGACCGTAATCATTGATTTCAAGGAGTCCCACCGCTCCAGCCCCAACCCGCTCTCTCTCGCTGTGTCTGTCTGTCTGTCTGTCTGTCTGTCTGACTGACTGTCTGTTTGTCTGTCTGTCTTTCTTTCTCTCCATAAACACGTTTGTGGCTGCATGTGCGTGCATGCATGCGTGCGTGCGAGTGTGTGTGTGTGTGTGTGTGTGTGTGTGTGTGTGTGTGTGTGTGTGTGTGTGTGTGTGTGTGTGTGTTCGCATGCGCCCGCTCCTGTTTATTTGCCTGAAAATAAACTCGATATATTTATTATGACTGTTCAAGTCTTTGATTTCATATAAACTAAACACAAGGTCTGATTGTTAACAACACAACGATTTATTTCATTCATATATTTCTAGAACACTCTGTTCTGCTGGTATTTGTACCCGCATAGAAACTTTTAATTGAACAAAAACACACACACACACACACACACACACACACACACACACACACACATACACACACGCACGCACGCACGCACGCATGCGCACGCACGCACGCACGCACACACACACACACACACACACACACACACACACACACCAGAAAGAGGAAAATGACTGTTATGTTTACTGAGGAAGTTACGTGGCTATATTATTACATAGTTGCACAGATTATGTGAAAAACTTAGCGGTGAAGTGTAACATGAAGAGAACGAAGAGCACAATAGGATCAAGGAAACTGGAGTAAGTAGGCATTCCAGGATAAGACAAGTTGGTGGTGTTTGATTATTTTATATCATGTCCATTTCCTGTTCTTTGTATAAATAATTTATGGAACATGCTTTTTACTTACGAAAAACGTATATATTAGTATATCTCCGAATACATTTTCACACACGCACATCTTATCTGGCTATTTCTGAGCGCATTGTTCTTGAAACATTTAATCACACGTATTCTAAAATTTGTATGCAGACAACACCAAGGTCCGTTTTTTGCGTGTGTGTGTGTGTTTTTTTTTTTTTTTTTTTTTTTTTTTTTTTTTTACAATCAAGTGACCATCTTTATGAAAACAAAGAAGAAAAATGGTTATTCAATTTGAGAAATTAATTTGTGGTCACACACACAATAATTTAGCCACATTACCCATTTTCTCACATATGACATACATCATATAGAGGAATTTGGATTTCAATTAAACATCTTCTCGGTTCAAGAAATCAATGGACAGGGGAATAAAACTTTGTTTAAATCTGACACTTCTGCATTTAACCGATCGATATCTTCGTCCTGACTGAAGAAGGTCATACTGATTTGCAAGGACGTGGGTCTGGTCACACGTAATCTTCTTCGCTTTACAACTAACACGGCACCTATATAGCTCACTCAGACTTTTTTGTCTCTCACCAACGATTTTTCCTCCCACGTTCACCACTTTTCAACATGGGATTTAAAATTCAGCTTATTATCTATAAAGTTCCTAAATATTTGTATGATTCAACACGTTCTACTTCAGCAGATCGGCAGCCTGTGGAGGATCTATCCCGCCGCGCAGGACGCCCGAGCAAAACTCCTCGTTCAAGGTATTTGTGTGAGAGGAACAGTCTTTCAATTGTCTAACACTAATCCTTTTACTTTGCGAGACGACACTGGTGAGGAAAAGCCATACACGAAAGTCTGGATCGATAACTTGCCAATTTCTGTAGCTGACTCAGAGATCGAACACTCCCTCATTAAAGTTGGGTGCGAATTGCGTTCGGCGATAAAGGCAGAGAGAGCCAGAGATGCCGATGGAAAAACTAACCCGTGTTCTTACAGGGAGGCGTTTTCTGTTCATTACACTTCCACCCGTACCCCTGGAAAAAAAAACTCTGAAAGTCAGCGTGTTCACTGTAAAGGTTTGCCATCGTGAACAGAAAAAGGCAGAAGGTAAACAAGCTATTTGTTCCAAATGTCTGAGCACAGGTCACCATGCATCAGTATGTAAGCAGGAGATTGACTGTAGAATTTGCAGGCAGACTTGCCATAAGCAGGGTGACCCGTTGTGCCTGTTGGTAAAACACCTAACGATGCCAGTATGAGTGAGAGTGTGGCTGTGCAGTGTGAACGTGAAGAGAAGGAAGCAGACAGCTCCCGTACTGATGAGAGCGAGACAACGACGAGAGAGGAGGAGAGCGGGCAGTCCAGGGGTGGTCCTGGGGAACGCCAGGCGACTCTCACCTCGACCCTCCCCAGGTTCAGTCTGCACGCTGCCACAGGTCCGAGACGCCGAAGCGGCCCCGCTCCTGGGAGAGCACCAGCCCCAGGGAGGTGAAAGGGAAGGACAAAGCAAAAAAAAAAAAAAAAAAAAAAAAAAGGAACACGGGCCAGGATTACCGTAAGTCACCCCTTTAAGTGCTAAATCTGACAAGAAAGGCAATACAGGTGGGGTGAAAACATTGCAATCCGTGGACTGAACCGGAATTTGGACCTTGCTTATCTTACGGACTATGGCCTGGAATGTTGTATTTTTGTATATGCTTGGTTACTGCAAAGAAAATTGTACTCATAACAAATTCCATACTATTCATGGATAAAATACGCATATGTTCTATTAATGTGAGAGGCTTGAAAAATAAATTTAAAGAAATTCAGTATTTCACTATTTAAAAGTTCAGAAATTTGATATAGTATGTCTCCAAGAGGCGCACATAACAACTAGTGATTTATTGATATGGGAAAAAAACAAGGGGGGGGGGGGGGGGGGGGGGGGGGGGGGACAATTTTTTTACAACGAAGGCACAAACAGAAATCAAGGAGAAGTTATTTTAATAGCTAACATTTTGATGGGGAAGCTAAATTAGAAATTGCAAATAACAGAATTCTAGTAGTTTCAGTTAACTGTAATGATTATAGTTTCAAAGTTGGAAATGCTTATGCGCCTAATAACTCAAGAGAAAAAATGTTGTTCATGAAAAATTTACAAGAAACGTTAAAGAATTTAGTGAACATAATTTTCTTCTAGTTGGTGATTTTAACTGTGTTCTTGACAATGAGCTAGACATCATCTCAGGTCATGCCCATGCTGATCCAGAAGTTAAAGCATTTAACCACACTGTAGCTACTCTATTTGCTGATCGGCGACTTCAATTATCCCGACATTAATTGGGAGCAAGACAGGAGTCTGAAAGGCGAGAACCATGCAGCGAGCAAATTCTTCAAAACGACAAAGGAAGCATCCTAATACAGCATCAGAGAGAACCGACAAGAATCAGGGAAGGCCAGCTTCCAACTTTAGACGACCTGGTAATGACAAACACAGAAGACATGATCAATGATATCACTATAGCACCAGCCCTTGGGAAGAGCGACCATGTAGTACTGATCATCAGCTTGTCCTGTGCATACCAAGAAACAGCAAAGAAAGAACATTTCAACATTGCAAAGGCAAACATAGAAGAGATGAGGAAAGACCTGGAAAATATCAGATGGGAGGATGAGCTGAATTACCTATCAGTTGGAGAGGCATGGGAGAAGCTGCGCATGGAATTGGACAGAGTAACAGAGAAATATGTACCAAAGACAGGAGGCTTGAGAGCAAAAAGGAAGAAGTGGCTCGACGGAGATACACTTAGGACAGTGCGGGCAGAAGCATAAACTGTACAGGCGCTGGTTGCAGACCAAGGATGGGCAGGATTATCAGGCCTACATCAGGATCAGAAATAAGGCGACAAAGGCATGCCGCAAAGCAAAGCAAGGAAGAAATTAGAGGAGATGGTAGCAGCACAAGCCAAGACAAACCCAAAGTCATTTTGGTCATACGTGAAGTCCAAAACGAAAACAAAGACTGGGATTGGAGACTTGAAAAGGAGCGATGGGTCAAAGACAACCACAGACAAAGAGAAAGCTGATCTGCTGAACACTTTTTTTCAGAGTGTCTTCACTGTCGAGAAAGAAGGCGACCTGCCAGACATGCCAAAGTACACGTATGACACAGAGCTGACCGACTTGGACATTTCTGTGGAAAAAGTTTACAAGCAGCTGACAAGCCTGAAGAGTGCAAAGGCCTCAGGACCAGATGGAATCAGTCCACGCTTACTTTCCGAGCTATCAGATGTACTCGCTCTGCCAGTCACAATTATTTTCAGAAAGTCAGTGGAAACAGGCAAGATCCCGGATGAGTGGAGAACTGCTAACATCACCCCCATTTTCAAGAAAGGGAGCCGTTTTGCGGCCAACAACTACAGGCCAGTAAGTCTGACCTGTGTACTGTGTAAGGTGATGGAGGCGCTTGTTCGTGAGCACATCATTGAACACCTGCAGCGAAACAACCTTATCACCAAGAACAGCATGGGTTCACAAAGGGGAGATCATGCGTGACACAGCTGCTTGATGCTCTTGACATCTGGACGGAGGCCTTGGATGCTGGAGGAGGAATCGATGCGATCTATATGGATTACATGAAGGCGTTTGACAGCGTCCCACATCGTAGACTTGTAGCCAAAGTAGAAGCTCACGGCATCAAGGGAAATGTCCTTCAGTGGATCCAGGACTTCTTGAGTCATCGGTCGCAGCGAGTCTGTGTCAACGGCGTGAAGTCAGAGAGGGGAGAAGTGACAAGCGGCATTCCACAGGGCAGTGTCATTGGCCCAGTACTGTTCCTCATGTACATAAACGATCTGCCTCAGCATGTCCAGAGCCACGTCAAGTTATTTGCTGACGACACAAAGATCTCTTGCAAGGAATGACGATGATATGTCCCATGGCGACACTGCAGGATGACCTGGATCGCCTTCATGATTGGTCAACAAATTGGCAAATGCGGTTCCATCCTGAGAAGTGCTCCGTCTGAGAGAATGGGGAACCCGAAGACGGACAGGAAATACTACATGAAAGGCCAGGATGCACAGGGGGAACAGACTGTGGTGGAGCTACCAGAAAGTGAGGTGGAGAAGGATCTTGGTGTTTTGATCGATAAAGGGCTGACTTCAAGAACCACATAAACCAAGCAACTGCAAAAGCAAACCGAATTCTTGGAGTCATCCGACGATCATTTGACTTCCTCACCCCTGCTGTCTTTATACAGCTGTACAAGTCTCTAGTTCGCCCGATTCTCGAATATGGGCACACAGCATGGCAACCCCGGCATAAGGCATTGTGTTGCGAGCTGGAGGATGTTCAGAGGCGTGCCACCAAACTCATTGCATCCCTGAAAGAAAAAGCCATATCCAGAGCGTCTTGCTGCACTGAATCTGCCTAGTCTCGAACACCGCCGTCTCAGGGGGGATATGATCGATATGTACAAATATACGCACGGCCTGTATTTGACCAACCGCCCCCAGTTCAAACTACTTCCAAGGCAGAGATACGAGAGGACACAGTCTGAATTGGAAAGGTCACACAGCAGGCTCAACATCAGAAGCTGTTTTTTTGTACAACGTGCAACTGCCACCTGGAACAGCCTGCCAAACAGTGTGGTCACAGCCCCATCAGTTAATGCCTTCAAGAACAGACTCGACGCACACTGGAAGCAGCTTCTGCAATGTTTGATCCTGCATGTTATCATTAATCACAACTGTCAAAGTTTTGTACCACACATGGCGCATGACAATCAGTTGCACTAGTGGAAACGACCTGTGACAAGCTCCTAGGAGCTTCAACACAGAAAGTATCCAGTATCCAGTATCCAGTACAACGTACAGACATGTGGAGAGCATTTATAAAAGCGAAAAAGACTTCACTTGGTCTCGAGCAAATCCATTTGTTGCCTTAGATTACTGTTTTATCCGAGGGAATGCTACAGTTCAGTGTTTTGTGTGAACACACCAATTTTCCTCACTCGGACCACAAAACAATATCATTAGAACTCAACAGCAGCGATTTTAATCGTGGACCTAGCTATTGGAAATTTAATAATAGTTACTTAAAGGACCCAGTATTTGTTCAGAAGAGGAATGATTTACTAGACGGAGAAATTAATAGCCTTTCAGACTCAAATTCATACATGCATACATGGGAATTATGTAAAATCAAAATTAGAGATTTTTGTAGTGATTATGGGAAAATTCTAGCCAATAAAAGAAAAAAATGATGAAAAGAAATTAGAGTTTAAAATCTTGGAAGTTGAAAAAACAAATGATTCAAAACGTTACGAGTAAACACAACCAAGAACAATATTTGATAATAAACAAAAAGTTAGAATTACTACAAGCACACAAAGCAAAAGGTGCGCAGGTAAGAGCACGAATTAAGTGGATGAAGAGGGTGAACGTAACACTAAATATTTCTGCAGTTTAGAAAAAGCATGATGAGGAAAGAAGAAAGTCATCACAAGGTTGTGTGAAGACACAGGGGAAGTAATTACAGATCAGCGACAAATTTTAGAAGAACAGGTAACTTCTATTTAAAAATTGTATAGTCAGCCAGTAGAAGTATACAACGTTAGTGAATCTGTTGATTTATTCTTAGAAAATTAAACCATTCCTTGTCTGGATGAAAATGACGTTGCTAGTTGCGAGGGTATGGTCACTATGGATGAAACAACAAACGCCTTTAAAAAAGATGAAAAAATGGGCATGGGTCAGCGCCAGGAAGCGATGGAATAACTATTGAGTTTTTCAAATTTTTCTGGATAAAATAAAAGTTTTCTTAACAAACTCGTTTGTAGAATCTTTTTGATAAAGGAGAACTAGCATATACCCAAAAGCAAGGCATAATAACATTACTACACAAAGGGAAAGAACTTGAAAGAGACAAACTGACTAATTGGAGACCTATAACTTGACAAACACTGACTGCAAGTTACTGGCAAAAGTATTGACGGAAAGGACTTGGAAGAGTCATCCACAAATTAGTTAAAAACGACCAAGTAGGATATATCAAAGGCAGAAAACATTGCTACAATTATACGATGAATAGATGATGCAATCAATTACCTTAACCAAACAAAAAAAACGGGTTACTTACTGTCAGTTGATTTTTCAAAAGCCTTTGATTCAGTGTCAAAAGATTTTTCTGTTGCATGCTTTTAGAGTTTTTGGTTTCGGAACTGAATTTAGAAAGTGGGTTGCCATACTGACAAAGAACCCTGCTAGTTCAATAAATCATGGGGAATGGATATCTGAACCGTTTTAATCTTTCTTGTGGAATTAGACAAGGATGCCCTTTTTCTCCCTTAGCCTTTGTTCTGGCAGTGGAAATGTTAGCGATTAAAGCCAGAAATAGTTCCATATCTGGCATCAGCGCGTCCCAACCACTGTGCCAGATAATAATCTTTTAAAAATCAAACAAATGGCGGATGATACAACCCTATTTCTTAGAGATAAAAGTGACATGGTCAAATCTTTAGAAATCTTTACAACATTCCAAAGTTTCTCAGGTTTAAAATTAAATATACAGAAAAACGAAAGTCCTACCCATGGGAAAGCAGATAGGAGAACAGAACTTCCTTTCACCACAGTTGATAAATAAAGATATTAGGCATTTATTTTCAACGTGATAGGATGGCTAGGAATATCAAAGTAACTGGAGTAATAGGATGTATCAATTGAAAATAAACTGATCAGAGAAGGGAGTAAACGGGATATCAAATATACAGGGTGAGATTGTTGTAATAAAAACATTTTACTAATCAGTTTCTTTATGTCATGCAATCTATAGGACTCCCAGATTAAACAAAATTAACTTAACCCTTTACAGATTCCTGTGGAAGAAAAGATTTAACAATAGAAAAGCTTTCGAAAAAGTCAAAAGAAAAGTAATGAAAGCAAGCGTAGAGGAAGGAGGACTTAATTTGATTAATCTGAAAAACTTTCAAAACTGTTTGTACTTACAGTGGGCGGGGTAACTCTTTAAAGCCACCGAATATGATTAATCTGAATAACTTTCAAAAACTGTACTTACAATGGGCGGGGAAAACTCTTTAAAGCCACCGAACAAGAAAAATGGGCATTAATACCCAGATGGCATTTTTTTTTTCCCACCACTTTCCCCCGCCTTTTTTGTTGCTGTTGTGTTTGTTTTTGTTCTGATTTTTTTTTGCCTTCCTTTTTTTTTATTTTTTTTTTTTTTTTGGCGGTCTCTTTTCTTTTTTCCTCTTTTTTGTTACAACATCTAAACGCCTACCATCTATCATGCTTACACACAAACGCTGCTTACGCACGCGTTCCACACTTTCATTCATGCCCAGTTCCAAGTGTTTTTGATTTTTCTATCATTGGACAATGCTTCTTTCATTTAATGTATACTATGGTACAATGATGTCTGGGTTTTTTCAGTGCACTAGTGTATGTTGTAATGAGTTTGCTTGCTTGGTTCTTTCATTCTCACTTTTTTTTCCGCATCACAATAGGTGTTTTTTTTAAACAATGCAATACAATTAGTACAAACAATGCAATGCAGTACAAAGCAATCAAATACAGCACAGCGTAATAAAGTATGATATGATACAATACAACGTAGAACACATATACTTGTAGAATTAATGACACCACAAGTGTGTTCTGCATTATACAATATAGGACAGCTACAAATGTAGATATGTGTGTGTGTGTGTGTGTGTGTGTGTGCAGTCGATACCAATGAGGTTAGACCTCACCCATCTCCCCCCCCCCCCCCCCCCCTTCAGCAGATGATCCATACATCCCCACACAGTTGTCCATGTACTGAAAGGCGAGGGGAAAAAAATAAAAAGGCAAGCGCGCTGCAGGGAGTGCACACACCGAGAAAGGGAGAAAAGAATGGGGAGGATTGGGGAAGGGGAAGGGGGGGGGGTAGGGGACGGAAGGGGGGGGGGGGGGGGGGGGCCGAGAATTTTAAGTAGTCTCACGAGTAGCCTCTTCCCCTACAAAGACGCCCCGATTGAGGAAAAAAGGGGTCTACAGGAAGTCATGAGGAAAGACCAAAAGCAAGACAACAAAAAGCATCAATGTGTGCGTTCGCGCGCGGGGATGCGTAAATGTCCCAGATGGCATTTACAACACCCCGCAAAGACGGATGCTTTTTGTATAAACTGCAGAGCGAAAGACCTAAAAAGAGTTAAGTTTAGTTGGTTATGAATTCTGGAAAAATGTGTAGCAGTTTATTTTAAACCACAAAATACTAATAAAACTTAACGGTATTGACAAAAACAATTTCCACAGTCAACAGCTTTTAACAATAAATTTAATTCGTTATAAAAATCAGGTATTATATTTCAAAAACTGGGTAAAGAATGACGTTGAGCAAATCAAGGATATAATCATAAAAGAGAAAATAGATTACTGTCTTTAGAAGAAATGCAGGAAAAGGTTGGCCAGAACAGAGCCCTTACATGTGTTCAGTACAATGCTGTGATCAACTCCATACCAGCTCAGTGGATCCAGTGGATCCAGTCAGGTGGAAACAGGATCTGGGACGCTCCCCTGCTTTGCCAGTATGCTAAATGCAAAGCCCAAACAAATAAGGAAACTAGTTATGGAACATAAGGAAATTCAAACACCTACTGCGAATGCCTTCTGGAACAGAAAGTTTGGTATGACTTAGACAAATCCACACGGTGTCGAGCCACAGACGTTACAAAAGAGGTAAGACTTAAGAGTTCTCCACTGGAAATACTACTACACAATATATATCATCATAATATCATGCTTAGTAAAATGAAAGTAAAAGACTCAAACAAATGCTCGTACTGTCCTAATACAAACTGATCTCATTGAACACTTTTCCTGCAAGTGTCTAAATCGTCTACAATTTTTTTAGATTTATTGAGCAAAAAAATTTACTTAGAAACACATGTTCATATTAAATCATCAAACACAGATGTATTATTTGGCATCAGTAAATCGATTGTTTCGAAGACAAATTATCAATGTATCAAATTATCATATTATTGAGTAAAATGTGTATTAGTATTTTCAAAAAAGATGAACACGGGTATCCCTCCACAACTCATTTTTTGAGAAAAGAGATATAATGTCCGAAGGGAAAGTGCAGAAAGAAAAACTTCCTTAGGTGGGCAAGAGAGTGTAAGTCTCATTATGCTGGGGGGGGGGGGGGGGGGGGGGGGGGGAGGAGAGAAGAGAAAGATTAAACAATTACATTGGTCATGCGGTTGATATGTAGAAAAGAGGTGGGGGGGGGGGGGGGGGGCGGCGAAGAGAGGGAGAGGGAGAGGATTCTGCAGGAGAGTTGGGAGTAGGGGGAGAGGGAAGGTCCGGTTATCTAAGGGTGGGGTGGGGGGGTGGAGGGGGACTCGATGGGAGAGGGGGAGGGGGAGTGAAGGAATACTAATATGCCTATCGTCTCACTTCTTGGAAATCCCCTTGTCTTCCTTGCGGACCTTCACTTTCGCCGTAAGGTTGGCTTCATCAGGGGATCAGCCAGTTGGTGAGACGACATACAACAGACTTCTACATTCATCTCTACGATGCCGTTTCTGCCTACTTATCGGTCTTACTTTGTCTGTCTGACGGTCTGTCTGTCTATTACTCAGTCTCTCTCCCTCTCTCTCTCTCTCTCTCTCTCTCTCTTTATTCGGGGATGGTGGTGGTGGTGTGTGGCCCCCACCGTGAGTAGCGCTCAAGCGCTTCGGTAGAGAGATTGAGAGGCAGGACGGAAAATTTGGACCTACGATATCCTTGCAGGTGTGTTCACATACGGGATTGGGGGGGCGAGGGAGGATTGGGAGGGAATGGATGTTTGGGGAGGGGGAGGGGGGGGGTGGGGAGACGATAGGGAGAGGGAAAAAGAAAAGGGAAAGCAACAACAACAGCAAAACTCCTGTAAGTCTTGTCATGCGTATTGGCTTCCCTTGTCTTCCTTGTGGACCCTTTCTCTTCGCCATAAGGCTGGCCGTATTGGGGTATAGCCAATTGGTAAGACGATTTGGAACAATAATTTGCATTCATTTTGCATTAATTTCTACGATGCCGCTTTTCTGTCTGTCCGTCTGTCTGTCGGTACTATCTTCCCTCTCCTCCCTCTCTCTCTCTCTCTCCCTCACTCTCTCTCCCTCTCTCTCTCTCTCTCTCTCGACTCTCTCTCTCTCTCCTCTGTGAAACAGTGAAAGAAAAGAAAATAATTAAGTCTATCGTTAACTTATGATTCTCTTGTATAAGCAGACACATTATCAGAGTGAGAGTGTCAGTACACCACACTTAGAACATAAACAAAACCCAGACACTTTGTATCAAACGTAAAAAAACACTAAAATCAGCCAAAAAAATGTCCCATTTTTTAAAGAACATACAGACTATGCATGGAGTGAAAGAGACTGGTTTGGGGGGGGGGGGGGGGGGGGGGGGGGGGGGGGGAAGCTAGTAGTGGAGATTGTTTTTTTTTTCTCCAGATTTTGTGTTTTGTTTTTTGGCAGATGAAGAGGACAGTGTGAACCACCAAAAAATGAAGAGGAGGATTTTTGGCATTAGGGGGAAAAAATCACCGCTTAGATGTTCCAGTGGTCCGATAACTGATGCAACAAAAAAAGAAAAAAAAGAAGAAAAAATGGTGTCTGTAGATGTATATGATAAAACAAAACCTCTTGTAACATATGAGGGGAGCGAGGACGGGAGGGGGGGGGGGGGGGGGGGGAAGGGGGTAAAGGGGGCGTGGAGGAAGGGAAGGGATGGGGGGAGGGGGGAGGGGGGGTATATGGAAACCAGAATCTTTTCGAAGAAGTTGAAGAGAAAATGTTTTGAGTGTGTCTCTTTCCTTCTGCTGAGGGGGCCTTGTAGGGGGGGTGACTGGGTGGACAATGGAAATCCTGTTGTGTAAGGTAATTATTCTAGGATGCGGAGAGTAAAAAAGATGACTCGGTCTTCATAGATTTAAAGAGCTTGTTATAGGGGAAGGAAGTCACATTTGAGTCGGCAATGAAGTTGTTCATGTTTGCCGTTGATGAACACAATCGATCTCAATCGAAAGCAACATAACGTACTTCTGATGAACATTTGAATAGGCGAGGAGCGCGTATTCCGAAGCTCAAACGTACTTTAAAAAAAAACAAAAAAAACTTAAATGCGATGTTACACGTGAATACAACTTACACATGTTCGCTAATGCTGCAAAAATATCAAGTTATTTTAATGAACCTATTCTTCCAGTGTACAGCGGGATCTGTCACTCCCCTGATCTTCACAGTTCCCCCCCTTCTTTTTCCCTGTGCCTTCGGTAAAGACAGCAGCAGTGCCCTCATCTTGACATCAGCTTTATGTAGCACGCCGTCTTCTGCAGGGGAAAGACTGAATTTCAGATCGTTCCAGCCAAATCATTCCATCCCCTCACCTGCAACACCCCCTCCCTTCCATACGCACTTTCATTCATTATTCCTTTTTCCTCTTTTCTCTTCCTCCCACCACTCCACCATTAAAAAACCGGTCCACACCTACCCACCCTAATGTCCATCTCCACCCATAATTGCCATCCTCGCCTGGGATCCTGGATGGGAGATCACGTGTTGATGCTGACGTGTTCTAAATGTGCCTCATCAACACCTTTTGATATGTTTGTTTGAACACAGTATACGTGGGCCTATAGGTTTATGTAAGTGACAACTGTTTCAGATTTTTCCCGTGATCGGCATTTACTCTCTTCATTTTAGCAAAAAAACGTGGTGAAATTAGGATGTATTCCGATCAATTTGTTGATATGATTTGTTACTATTGAAATAAGAAGACAGTGTTTTTCTTTTTTTTCTCTGAAAGTTTCGCGCGTATTTGTTGTCACAACCATGATCGGCATTACAGCGTGGCATGCATGTATATGTGTGGAGCGATTGCTGGCTCTTCAGAATCTTGCGCACATATTTTCGCGATTTTTGAATGGTGTAACCACACTGCACTAATGGAATGAAAGGGGACACTCTTGAAGCAGGACTTCAATGATGATTTGTCTTCTTTGAGTATTTGGGAGAGTTAAAAGGACTTTTTTTCGTCGAAGTAGCCTTAAAAGCAGTTGGTATCCGGTAAAAATAGATGTACATAAATCAGTTATGTGGTGAACGAGTCAAAGTTGCTTAGTTGAAAATGGCGTCACGTGCTTGTTTCATCATGAATCATCACGTCACCATGCCAGTATATGTCCTACGACCGTCAGGAGTTTACCACGGATGCATACATATACACACAATATGCACGTACACACGCGCGTGAGCAACACACACACACACACACACACACACACACATCACCATCGCATCACAGTCATGCTCGCGCCGCGCGCACACACACACACACACCACACACCCACACACACACACACAACACAAACACACAACACACACACGCACCACATGGATTTAAAACGATTAGGTTTTTCCTTCTGGGGAAAAGCAGAAACTGTGCGACGGATTTTTCACCTACTGCTTCCCATACTGAAAAAAAAAAAAACGTTGGGGTTGTTTTGCAGGAAATAATCCCTGGAAATCTTTCTCGAAAACCAGAACATTACTGGCTTCAAGAACGATACAGGGAAACAACAGGCCCTTATATCTTCAGCAACTTTGAAAGAGCAGTGTTTGGCGTGCATGCACAGAGGACGACAATTAATGCGTCAATCGATAGTGTGTTGGGAAACAGTAAATTCTTCACCGCGCGCTGCCAAACCCTGTGTCAATGTTTGCTTGTCTGGATTGAGAACAGGACTTCAATGACGTTCCCTGGCTGAACTCTTTCTTTCTGATCAGACGAGCTGATTTCTCTGCCACAACATCCACACAAACCACACTGACAGGTCAAAAACCCATTGATTTGAAGAGAAACGTGGTACTCTACCACTGTTTGAGTCTTCACGTTAAAAGTCGAAGCTTGCCGAACCAATTAAAACTACGAATGAGCAGGCCACAAGCTGTCAGATGGGTCCATTCGCAGCCCGTTGGCTGCTGCCGGGATCTCCACGGTCTGTCTGCATCAAAGACAGATTTCTGGATTTTCGATGGTTTGAAAAATAGCACTGATCGATTACTTGTAGAGATAATAATACTGCCTGTGGGGAGATTTGTCAGTGATTTTAACTCTTTCTTTCTACCTCCGCCGCTGCCCTGTACCGTAATACTTGCTATAAATTTACTAATTCAGTACGTAATATCACCTATTGGAACATGATACGAAAAAAACTCATGGACGCAAAAGTTCTCACCGCTTTCAAAGAAACAGAAAACTGGTTCATCAGATAAGGGACGTAATTCTCGGGGTCCCACCGGCACACCCTGGGGTGTCTCTCTTTCTTCTTGGCTTTTAAGCGACTGGGTGGGGAAAAGCTCAGTGAGGGTAAGGAAAGACCCGCTGATCACAGGGAGATTCTTTGTCACAGCAGGAAAAAAACTGCAACACGTATGGAGAAAGCTTGGCTGGTGACTGGAGTTGTACGTGCCTACTCGTCAGAGAAACAGCAACGACTGGGTTTGTGGGATGGCGCGCGCAGTGTGTTGGATGTTTGATGGTTTCTTTTTTTGTTTGTGTCTTTCTTTATTTGTTTTTTGCCGGTGGGGCTCTGAAATAAGGATGGTACGCCCATTCAGCGATCGCTCGGCTGTCTGTTGCTGCTGTGTCCACAATGGACATCACACACTTGCATCTGCCAGGGAGCGATCATTCCTTTGACGTTTTAATGAACGCCTTTCCATCTAAAAAGTATCACTGGCAATCGAACACATTTGATTCACGGACACAGATAGAGTACACACAGTTTTTAGACAACTTTTTTGCCATGATTTTTTATTTAGATGGGGGGGGTGGGGGAATGATTTATTTTGGGGGGGGGGGGGGGGGGGGGGGAGGGGAGTTATTTGCACTGTGCCTTGATTCAGAACACATTGAAACACACTTTTGATAAATTTTTCAAACGGAGTTGTGGACAAAAAACTCATTTTCTGGAGGAAATATCGTTCTATGAATGAAATATTGATCAGTTCATAAGTTAACCAAGTACTATCTTTAAGATGAGCGGAAAAATGTGACACAAAAACATTGGGCAAATGCTCTGTGAAGAAAAAAAGAGAAAAAGAAAACGACTCATGCTACTGGCGGGTCCCTTCTTTGATGTTGTGATGAATTAGTAATGGATACGCTCTATCCTATCTGCTGAGCTTTGAAGCTACATTTGAACAAAGTGGAAGTGTGTTCAGGTTTAAAGCAAGTACGTCTTTTATAACACACACACACACACACAGGCACGCACACACGTACGCACACACACCACAACGACACGTACGCACCGCACACACACACACACCAAAGGTCCCCACACACACACACACCACACACACACACAGAGATTCCTGATGACAGAAACAAAAACGGTAGATCGGGCGAACTATTATAAAAAGCGCAGCTGAGCGTTCTCTTGCAGCCATTTTGTCGATACTCCTGTTCCGATGTGTCAACCAGTCCAAGTTGCGGAATTTTGTCGATCATCGCTCTCGTTGCGGCCGTTGTCTGTGTCTGTCCAACACGGTGCGCTTGATCAGATTCGCGTCTTCCTCCACGTCCTGTCACCATGCCTGTATTCAGTTCGATAATCCCGCACTGCACTGTGCGGCATTGAAGTGTCATTTTCAGATCACTCACAGGAATACCGTAAAAAAATCGAAAGGTTTTCACGGGCGTGAAAAAGATTCTAAAAACGATCGATTTTTCATTCATAAAGCTGACTTGATCTTCCCACATTTTTTTACGGGTCTCTGAAAGATGATTAGTTTCCCATGTTGTTGTTTTTGCGGCTACCTCTGCGGAACGACATGTAATCCAGACACGAGTTCTTGCACTGTTGGCTGATAGCCGTTGATTTTGTCTATCTGTGAACTATCAAGCGGCTGACTTATCGCTTTGTCGCACCTTTCATATCCAATCTCCTCAGCAACGCACCTTAATTTGTTGTCAGTCAGCATTACACCCTTGCAGAGTGTTCATATCATTTTCACCGTGTGCCTGTTCCTTCTTTGGTGCTACTGTACTTTCAATGGGCGAATAGGAATTGATTGAGCTTATCGGCAAGGTTCAGATCGTCACTTATTGTTTATTCGATTTGTTTTTTTTTATCAGGTCCCAGTTTTAGGCTCATACGTCTCCATTGATGAGAAGTCGGTTTCAACGTGAGCCACACGGGGCTGCAACACCACTGAGAGCACAACACGTGTACTCCGATTGCTGTTGACGTTCTCCCTGTTGGAATGTTGTCATTTGGTCAAACTGACTGAAAGACTGAATCCTTGGTGAATGTGTGAAACAACTCATTGCTAAACTCATTCAATTGTGTTATCACGAACAGTTCCTTTCACATCACTCAACCACATGATGAAAATTGTCACAGAAAGTAAAAAACTCACTCAATGTCACTTCCTGTCCCTGTATGTGTCACCCGCTCACAAAAGACTTGTTTTAACCTAGGGACTTCTGCGACCGAAAATAAAACGTCGGCTGGTGGCTCCGCCAGGTATTCAACGTCTCTCATTTTGCATGCTGCTTTACTTTCAACTTTCCACCCGATAAAATTTATCAGGTATACCACCGTCAAAGGGTGCTGAAGTTACACAAACAGTTTAAATTTCCAGTTGTAACATAGAGCTCAAAATACGTTTACGTGTGGACAAGTCAGTGCATCTTGCAAACGCCCAGAGAGAGATAGAGAGGAGAGATTCTGATTGTTGCAGAAACAGAAAACGGTACATCGGCGCGAAGTATTATAAGGCGCTGATTATTTTCTTTTGGCAGCCATTTTGTCGCTACTCCGACTGACGTTGGGTACGCCTGCACATGACGGCGGAGGAGTGACAACATGGCTGCTGATACACCCGCACCATGGACAGTACGGCACAAGCCCCTGGGGCTCAACAGCGCTACAATGAGGTTCCACGCCTCATCCAAACCTATTTGTAAAAAAAAACCGTTTAGGTGCAGGTACCTCTAATCAGAGAAGACAAGTCGGTTCTTTATCGGCGATGTTTAAGAAGTAAGAGTAGAACCCCAAGAAAGGACCGGAGGCAGATAGGATGCCCCCACCCCACCCCCCCACCCCCCCCCCCCCTCCCCCCAATCAAGAAAGTCGCTTGAAAAGGAGCAGTATTTGTTAAGTTAGCACGGTGGACAATACTAGCAAGCCTTGGCGAAGGAAGCACCTCGACTAGATTTCTTTGCCAGAACGACCAGGACAAAATCTCTGACTAGAAGACCTACACAGAAACCACCCGGGGAGATGTCGAAACCCCAAACTCCGCACGACACTTTTTCACACGACGTTTCGTGGTGGTGTGGTGTGGGTTGTGTGAATGTGTGCGTGCCCCGTGTGTTGTGGTGTGTGTGTGTGTGTGTGTGTGTGTTGGTGTGTGTGGTATGTGTTGTGTATGTGTGCTGAACGAGAGAGAGAAAGAGACAGACAGACAGAGAACAGAGACACAGACAGACAGACCATACTGTCGTTAGTGTCACACATGTCCTTCGATATTTTATTTATCCGCTAATGTGCCTCTACCCTCACTGATTCGGCTTTAATGCATATTATTTTGATGGCATCTTGACAAGGTGGCCCCTGAAAACGTTTGTTACCAAAGATAAAGCTGCCCAGGTGCTCATGTGTCAAGT